>BGNK01003324.1:0-29884 GCA_003297005.1 Symbiodinium sp. clade A Y106 | reverse complement strand
CTCAGGCCCCCTATCTGTGACAGCTGCAGAAGTTGCCGATGCTCACTTGCCTTAACTGTCACAGATGCAGGGGCTGAGGCTCCCTATCTGTGACAGCTGCATAAGTTCCCGAGGCTCACGTGCCTCAACTGTCACGGCCGGTGAAGTTGCAGAGGCTCAAGCCCCAAAACTGCGACAGCAACTGGAGTTGCAAATTCGACGGGGAAGAAACTGCCAAACCACAGGTGGTCGGATAGTACNCTGTCACGGCCGGTGAAGTTGCAGAGGCTCAAGCCCCAAAACTGCGACAGCAACTGGAGTTGCAAATTCGACGGGGAAGAAACTGCCAAACCACAGGTGGTCGGATAGTACGAGAACACTGTAAATACCGTGCAACACGCAGGTGCTGCCAAGAAGGTTTAAACACGCTCAAAACCTGGAGCGCAACATCTTCTAAGCATCAAAAACAAAGATGCCGGGTTTACGTGAGAAGGGCTCGCCAACACCCTTAAAGCCCAGACCTGAGCGCAGGAGGGTTTGTTTTTGAAGTGGTGCGTGGTGTTCGAGAAGCTGCCTGTACGTCATCATGCCCCCCCCCTCCACCCCCNCCCCCGGAAGCAACAATGCTGCTAAAGAACGGTGGTTTGCAATAGACTACGACATGACCAAAGTACTTTAAATACCGCGTAGAAAACAAGCTTCCCCCCAACCAATTTCAATTTTTCGCCGAAAGCCCGCAAAGCCCAATGTCGAGTTCGCAAAGTCCAGAGTACAATTGGTGACTATATGAGATGGTCCGACATCACGAAAGTACTGGAAAAACCGAGTGAAACAGCTCTTCTGGAGATGTTGTTCGGGGTGTCTGCATAACAATGTCGCAATCATCCCCCCTCTCCCCCGACCCCTCCCCCCAAAATGCAAGTCCAGAATCGGAAGTTCGAGTTTGCAAACTCGCAAGTGAATTTTTTTGAAGCTTCATAAGATGTTCCTACATGACGAAAGTGCTGTAAATACCGAGTAAAACGGATGTGTGCGAAAAGAGTATGCAAGAGGGGTGGTTGGTAGGGGGGGGCGCCTACTACTCCTACTACTACTCCTACTACTACTCCTACTACTACTACTACTACTACTACCATTCCTACTGCCACTGCTACTGCTACTGCTACTACTACTACTACTACCGCTACTACGGCTGCTGCTACCACCACCACCACCACCATTACTACTGCTGCTGCTGCTACTACTACTACTACTGCTCCTACTCCTTCTCCTACCACTACTACTGATACTGATAATGGCAATATTCATTACTGGCACTAGTACTAGCACTATACTACTACGACTACTACGACGACTACTACTACTACTACTTTACCACTACTACTACTACTACTACTACTACTACTACTACTACTATACTCCTGCTGCTACTACTAGGAGACGGCGATTGCTACTGCTAATGCTACTGCTACTGCCGCGACTGCTACTACTGCCACTCCTGCCGTGGCAAGAGTTAGCTGCGCATGACCCATGTCAATCCTGGCAATCCTGGTCTCTCAATCCTGATTGCGGGGCTCAGCAGCTACGGCGCTACGGTTGAGGGTGTACTGCTGCAGCCTAGATCTCGAAAGCTCTGGATATCATCCTATCCGATGTCACAACTGGTCAATCGCAAGCTTAACGCGCAAAGACTAGTCTATGAATTGAAGACAAGTACTCTTACACATGTTAGTTTGAACTTAAACCAAGACAAATGGTTAAAACCACTCTGCAAGACAGACCTCAACAGCTGAAATCATTGACCCTGAGCCCGTAAACTTGATGCTTTACTTTCAAGATCTGCAAAGATCCCTAAACTTAAGTTTCAGCCCTTCATTTGAGGTTGCAAATGGAGTAAGCGGTTGTTCTGTGTTGAAGCACACCGTTTCCGGATCGAGCTAGAACGTCAGGATGGCGAAGGTTTAGGGGCTTTGGGATTAAGGCTTTTTGGTGTTGAATGCTCTTTTTGTGGGGGGATGCGCGCGTGTTGTGAGGTCTGTTCCTCATCGCAACGCGACTATGCTTCCATGGTGCCGCGTTGACGGAGAAGTGCCGAAACATTCCGGCATCTTGCCTTCAAGCAAAACATATAACTTGACATGCAAAGGAGCCCCTAAGTAGGTATACTTTAGAGTTTAGAGGTTTCAGACCCCAAAGTATGTAAGCAGGGTATGGAAAAGTATGAATAAGTCCCAGACGCGTCGCAGATAGGAGGTCTGCAAGTTAGACCCTCGTTGTGACAGAATTTTCGACCCTCGCAAGACGATAAACACCCTAGACCCGAAACGTCCCTAAACCCTAAACCATCTATCCTAAAACAAACACTAAACCGCCAAGCGAAAACCCTAGGCCCTATGCCGGCTCAACGGTGAACTCACGCCTTGCCACCCGAAGAGGGGCTTGTTGCAATATAACGCAAGGTAGTGTAGTGTAATTTCAGAATATGCAAGCAAGTAAGCAAGTAGGTATGTATGTCTGTACGCAAGTTACTATGCATAGTTGTATGTACTTAAAAATGTAGTCTAATGTAATGTAATGTATTGTAATGTATTGTAATGTATTGTAATGTATTGTAATGTAAGGATGGAACGATGGATGGAGGGAGGGATGAGTGGATGATTGTGTATATGTATGTACGAGTGTATGTATTCATGTAATTACATAGACACATATGTATACGTCTAGACATGTGAATATATCTCTGCATATATATATATATATATATATACAGACACATACATACACATATACATACACATACACATATACATATACAGATACAGATACATATACATATTCACATACATATACATATACACATACATACATATGCCTACATACAACATTCATACATACATACATGCAAAAATACACACATACTTGCTTACATGCATACATACATACCTACACAGACAAACAAACAAACATACATACATACATACACGTTGACATAAACTCACCGAATAAGGCAGTACATTTGTTTTCATGTTCATCCATGATTCTAGCTTAGGCGGCGTTTTGGGGCTGAGAACTTGGGTTTTAATCTGAGCCCGGGATACCCTCACGGTAGTGTGAGCAGCAGCGCTAATCGAAATTGTACAGCCGCAATGAAGAAATTAAGTATTTCACAGAAGTAGAACCATGACCGTATAAAGGCTTCGTGCTCAAAAGGATCGAACAGTCGTGCTTCAATCCTGGTGCAGTGCCAAATTTCGAAATGCAAGCCTCCTTCAAATATTAAATAGGTTCTTAAGGGTTCAAGGTTTCGGGATCTGGCGGGGTGGGATTTAGAGGTTTAGATATAAATTGAGACTTAAATGTTCAGTCGGTCAGGTTTTGAGCATCGTAGGCGGTACTTCGAGTGCCGTTGAGATTGCCACACCAAAGAACCAGAGGCACGGTTTAGAGTTCAGGGTTTAGAGTCTAGGGTTGTGGTTGCGGGGTATTTTGAAAAGCCTCCACTTGAAACCCAAGTACATATGTACTGCGCGCACAGACACTCGGACCTCATGAACCCCTCACGAAGCCCGATAAGATCTCAGGGCCTATCCCCTAATCACTTTAGGATATCAAAAAAAGAGCAAACTCTTTACACTCACTTCGTAGTTAAATTTCTGTTGCTTACGCCCTGACTCCCGGCACGACGGTTCGCAGAAGAGGGGCTCCTTTATGTTTGAAACGAGGGTTTAGGGTTTAGCACCTCTGAGACATCAACGGTTTAGGGTTTAGGGTTTAGCGTAGGATGTTTTAGGGTTTGCACACGGGGTTTAGGGTGTAGGGCTAGGGTGTAGGGTTTACGGCTCCCCAGCAACATGAAACCCTGGCTTTGGTTTAGGGCACTGGGGTTTCTTCTCTCTGGTCCTTACTGACGGTTACATTAAACAACTTTAGTCATTAGAAAGCCCTCAGAAGCCCCATTCAAGCAGCCATAAACCTCAAACCCTTATACCCTAAACCCTAAACTTGGAACCACCCCAAAGCTCTAAACATGTCATGGATCGCTTCTCAAGGCACTGGTGAATCAGATCCCGGGGGAGCCGGTCGACTCGAGCCGACAGTACTTGGCCGCTCAGACTGACGGATTTTCAAGGGGTCCGTTTAGGGGTTTAGGGTTTAGGGGTTTTTGATCGGGCCCAGATCAGTTTCGGTGGAGAAAGGTAAAGGCACGAAGTACGATGAGATAAAGTATGCTGTTCATCGTTGCTGCTATAGCTGTTGCAAGACGGAAATGGCTCCCAGACTAATACAGGTGCTGCTTAAATCAATAGCAAAACTTTGCCCTTATTATAGTCCCTCTTGTAATTGTAAAACACAGTGTGCAATGTATGAGACTCGGGTTGAGTTGACTGCGCATGCTCTTTGTGGTACAATGACCGGCAGCACCACCCTAAACCCTAAAGCCCTAAACCCTAAACCCATAATCACACGAACCCAAACCAACCCGACAGTTTATGCTCAACACAAGGGAACGTCCTCAGCACATGAACCCTAGAACCCTCAAGCGCGCCAAATCTAAAGCCCCCCCTAAACTTAACGCTCTGAACCTCACGGCTCTGAAACCCCGAACCCCCAAGCCCTTACCCATAGGCCCCATAGTAGTTCCTTTTTGGGGGTACCTTTTAGAATTCTACATCTGAACCCCAAAAAGGAACTACTGTGGGGCCTATGGGTAACCACACCCAAAAAGGAACTACTATGGGGCCTATGGGTAACCACAAGCCCCTTCAAGCCATCAGGTCAGGTTCATTTCTGACAGCGCGGCGGGGTTCATCCTGAAAGGGGTCACCCTAACGCAAGCCACCTTCCAGCGCCAGGTGGGAGTTTCCGAAAATAGGGGACCCTAATATAGTACCCTAAATAGTAGGATCCTTATTGTAAGGACCCCCAAAATATGGTACCCCGAATTTTCGGAAGCAGGTGAGCTGCATGAATTTGTCATTCGGTTCAGGGTTTAGGGTTTGGGGTCTATGCTTGTACAGGGCCTCTATAAGGCCTCAAGAGGTTCGATCATTCAGGCTCACAGGCTTTGCCTTTCCGCACATGGCCTCTTTGCAATATGCAGTGGACTGATGGCGACCCCTGCTGAACTGCGCGAGGGCTGATGTCTTCCAATGTGAAAGAAAGATTGTTCACGAACGTAGGAATGTAGGTTTCGGAAAGGTAGGAGTCCCGTTTTGGGGGGGTTCTTGTATGAAAGAAATCCACCCCTTCTGGAACTCCGTGTATTGGCCTCGTGTCTTTCGACTGTAGCAGGACAGCCTGCCAAGCCCCTAGGCTGTCTTCGGTTTAGGGTTTAGGGCTTCAATTCTGTCATCCTGAATCTTATAAAGCAGGACACAGAAAGTTGGAACATCATTATCCTCATGCCCTTAAGATAGAAGATACTGTAGGGGATCCCAGCACCAATCATCCTAAATCCATGTTCCAACTTTCCGAGATTCACAATAGGCTAAACCCAATAATTATCTGGGATTTAGGGATCAGCTGATAAGGTTAAGGACCGAAGGCTAAAGCCCCACCTTGCAAAACTTTGCCTGGACCCCCAAACCCTAAACGATAAACCCCGACTCTTGAAGCGGATGAGGGAAAGTGGTTCCACTTCAGCTTCCCTCAAGTGAGCCCAAACTGTGCTAATCATAGCGGAACCTACAGTAGTGAGGGTTTGGTTGGTCTGGACTGGGCTTCCCGTGAAGATGTTTTTGTTGAGGTAGCTGAGTGTATGACACAATTGACCCGGAATAGGTCAGAGCCTTACGTTGCTTGTCTCCGTGTTGGTAAGACCATGTGCCACCAGGGCATTACGCGTTAGTTTATGTTTACATCATGGCTTTGGCTCAGGTACTGATGCTAAATGCGACCCCCCATGCATGAAGTCCGAACCTCTGATCACGGAGCAGAATCCGTTCCCACAGGTCTATGTGATTGGGACGCTCTTCTCAGGCTCACTGGGAGTCCTTCTCCGGATCTACATTTGAGGCTGCAGACGCAGTTGTTTTGGAGCGCTTTTCAAGCCTCGCATCCCGAGAAGGTCACGGGAGTGCGCATGGTCCAGGATAGCATCCCGGACACATTGCTCTCGACCAACAAAGGCAGTATGACAAAACTACTGTGCTAACAAAAAACAACAGTAACAATAAGGCAGTAAGAGTGCTATTTCTCTGAGGTCTGCCGGAGACTGCTCTAGGATGTGGAAGATGCTGCGCTTGAAATACTGCCCTTGGCATTGTTGAAGACCACGGACCTGTTGTGCTTGTGGTCCTTCGTATAGGCTCCTTAGGGCAAAGGGGAGTTTACATCTAAAAGACGAGGCAACCGAACAAAAAGGATTACAATAGAGACTGCAGGTAATATAGACTTTGACCAGAGCTGCTAGGGGCGGGAGCTGTGAGACAAGGCTGGGGACTTTCTCACACTATAGAGATCCTAGGTGATGGATGTTGGGTCGTAAGGTCGAGGATTTGAGAGTTCTAGGGTTTTGGGTTGAGATTTTGGGGTGATTAGGGTTTGGTGTGGCACATTACGTTCTAGAAGCTTGGCAACCCCACCCCTGAGGCTCAATTTCTGTTGCACTTCCGAGGCTTAAACTAGACGAGGGAGGCTCCTGTTTTGATGTAAGGTCAGAAGTATGCTGCTAAAAGTCTCGACAGCGCTGAACTCCGGCATCTCGATGGTGGGTCCTATATAAGTCGAGAAAGTCCCTCAGAACGGATGCGCACCTTGTCTGATTTGTTTGCTTTTCTTCGCAATCTGGTCTTCTTGATCTCGTCTGGGATATCGTACGAATCCATACCTTTATCTTCTGCGAAATCTAGTCGCCCATCCCAGACCAGATCTTGCATCAGACCCACTTAGTGTGATGATGCATTATGTGGAGGCTGGAGGCGACGTGGTGTCCGCATGCCCGCCGGGCAGACTCAGAGATGTTCTTGAAAGCTGACAAGAAGATGTTGAAGTCGTTACTGGCACTCGTCTTGGGATCCTAGTGTCGCGTTAGCGACTTGTGAACTACTAGTGCAGTTAGGTTGTTGACAATGGTCTGCAGTCTACAGTCTACAGCCCAGGATGTGACAATGCAGCACTGACAGAGCAGCTATTTCCTATTTCCACCACGACGACACTCACTTTGGCTCCACCGACTGCTGACCACGACAACGACCGCGACCGCCAGGCGACCTCCGACGACGACGACGACCAAGACTGCTGCCACTGCTGCTACATTCGCTACGATTCCTCATGCTGCTCCTCCCGCTCAGATTGCTCTTGCCCGACGAAGAAATTGGCAGTCATCGCCGTTAACATTCTTATCATGATCGCTGCAATCGTCGTAGCCTTGTCGTGTTGATCACAATCTGCATCTGCATCGGCATCAATGCAATCACCGAAACTACGACGATGGGGTGAAGTGGAATTACAAGCAGCAGTAGCCCATCATCAGTTTCTTCTGAACACCCACAACCATCGTCGTCACCGTCATCTTCGACGGCAGCATTATCAGAATCCGAAACAGACATAAGCACCACTGCAAACACCATGGGTCACTATGACCAATACTAACATCACAAGCACCAGCCGCCACAACAACAGCAGCACCCGCACCATCACTACCACAACCGCCACCCGCCACCGCCACCAGCAGCAGCAGCAGCAGCACCACTTACTTCCACCACCACCACCACTACCACCACCACCACCAGCGCCACCACGCCCGCCACAGGCACAGCCCATGTGAAGCTTCTAAAGCTTTTATAGCCTGGAGATCACAGTTTGCACCGAAAGTCTGGTTCTTTAGTCGGCCTACCCTAGGATGTTGTCTGGCGCAGTTTTCTTGGTCCTCCAACATTACACAGAATCGAACCAGTGTACGTTCTCTAGGGCCGCACCATAACCCCTGCGGAAACCATCGTGTAAAGCGAATACGAAGAAGCCCTATGCAAGCTGATTGAGCTGGCCCCCGAGACGTTCCCGGCCTTCAGGTACCTGCAGGTTACAGGATATGGTGTGGAGGAATGTGGAATGTTGTCTCAGAGAAATTTGGTTGCAGTTTTTCGATTGCGAACAGCGGTTTGCAAGAACACGGTGGGCTTTTTCGCAGGTTGCTGGTTGCAAGGTCTCAACAGGACCGCTACTTTTCCTAATCGTGCTGGTCAACCCAACTTTGGCAGGCGTCCTCCTGGTTTTAAAACATTGATTGCAGGTGGTCTTGCGTAAGCATTGCAAGGATTTGCGTGAAAGGACTAGGATGACGACTAGATGCTTGCAGTGGAAAGCCCGGAAAGCTCATAGATTCCGCGTCCAGCATTGGAACGCCGAAGCTCTACATACACTCTGCATAACGGGGAGAGGCATAATGTTGGTTACAAAGGAAGGCTATATCTAAAGCTGCTGTAAGTTTTGTTGTCATTCTATAGAAAATAGAATCACCGCGGATTGAATTACAATACGCCTGGACTCCAATTCCTCATCGCTACAACGCAATCAGTACCCTACCAGCCCGAAGAGCAACTGCCACATTAAGCAATGTAATATAAGGGCCTTGATGATTACCTCTACTATTTTGAGGGTAGCTTATTATAGTTATAGTATAATGGACCCCAAAACCCTATTCTAATTTTTAAGGCCCCTATAGTAGCCTGTGGTTCTATACTGATAATCAGTCATTAAGGAGTTCAAGTATAGACCCTTCAACCCTAGGATCCTCCAAAAAATGCGACTTGCCAACTTGCCATGTCGACCAAAGCGTGGCCTGTATTTCCCCCCCTCCCCCCGTCCATCTATTTGTGCATCATGAGTTTGTTGTACATACCGTAAATTACCGCCCTCTACCTTCCCTCTCTCTCTCTCTCCCGCGGGACTGTTGCCTTGAAGTGACCAAGCACGGGAGGCTGCTTACCTGGCGTTTTGCATTCCTTCATTCCTTGGGGCCTCTGCCGAGGATGCATTGTAAGGCTTAGGGCCTTCGGGTTTAGGGCACCCCGTACTAGGATTTCATGTTGCGGCCAAAAGGATCTGGATTTGGACTGTGCGGATGTATTCTGGCATGAATGTCGTCATGGCAACAGATCAGACTTTCGATTCGCACGAGCCTGACAACTCTCATGGTCTCCGGTGTAACAGTAAGACCCCACATGTTGAGGCGCTTTGCCTTAAAGAGCATATTCTGCAAGGTTTTGGGCGATGCTCAGCCCTAAACCCTGAAGCCCAGCCGTAACCCGAAACCCTGCAGCTGGCTTGGCAGAGGCCCCGCTGCCGTGGCCTTCTGGGCTCGGCTTTCGTGTAACCCAGGGTCTGAGAAGGTGGATGATGGTAGGTGGGGTTCAGATTTCCCTTGACCTACCTTGACCCACCTGTGGAGGCCTTTGAATTAAGCAATTTTTCGACAGCTGTGGCACCACGCTTGTTGCAACGCAGGCCTCAAGGTCGTGGGAATTCGGGTGTGCGCATGTAGGTTTGCGATATGCCTTGCCGCTTGCTTCGGCTTGTAGCCCATAACCTGCAAACCTGAGCCCTAAAGCCAGTGTCAGCAGAAATTGGCAACAGGGAAAACGTAGCGGCAGAAGGACAGTGCACGGTTAACGTCTTCAGCATAAAGCCGACTTCGAGGATCAGCTCACTCTACCTTCAACAAATGGACCGGGACCATGATCAGAAAACTTGTGTGTGGGGTCCATGTACATGTAATGGTTGCTAAGTGTAAATAACACAGAGAAAGCAAGAACAGGCGGCTTTATACTTCCTTTGTGGTGTATGGTACTGTATGGTGTTGGGTACATCCGGAAACACAACAACCGCTGGGTTTCTGGCCTTGGATTTTAAAAAGTTAGCGCTTCCCGACGCTGCGAACCTTGAACCTAGCCGGCCGTGCCCAGACGGATTTGTTCGATGGAGCCTAAAGAATTACCAATACTATTTTGGGGGTTCCTTAATATAATATATAGTTATGTTATAATATCCCGCAAAACCCTATTCCAAATATTAAGGCTCCATACGCTAGCCTTGCAACCCCTCGTCCAAGCTACAAAGGGCTAGAGAATGGTAGCCAGTGCCAGGATATGCTAGATTCCGGCCAGCGCCCGGAGGATTTTTGGTTGGAAAGCAGCACAGAAGAGAAGAGAGCTGAATCAGTCCAGGCAGCCAGATCAATTCATGACATGAGCCCTGAAAACGGGACGTCAAAGCTCATGTGGTTTCCGAGAGCACCAAAACTCCACTAGCTTGGTTTCTGAATGAAAGAATCGTCCAGCAGATTGGTTTCTGAATGAAGGAGACATCTGGCATAATCTTGTATCTAGCTCATCTGCTCGTCTGCCGGGTGTGAAGAGGACAGCTTGCACCGGGATGGCTTAAATTATAGAGGCCTTCATATTATGATTTAAGGTATATTCCTCAATTAAGGGGTATTGGCATCTCTGGGTTCCTAAGATTTTACATGTTGGCTTCCATAGAGCAGCAGAGGACTCAGTATAGCTCTAAACTATTACAGTATTATTACAGCCTATAGCCCTAAAGCGGAAACCCAAACTCTGAACCCTCACCCTCCGGCCCTGAACCCTAAAACCTACATTTCTCCGTATTTCTTATCGTAAATCTATACATAAGGCCTACAAAGGCAGTTAACCTGGAAGCCTGCAGCTCAAAGTAGATGCCACAGGGCGTCGTGCACATTGCCTGGGGAGTTGTGGCCAGAAGGTTCGGCTGGAATTCCTGAAAAACTGTTCCCCTGTCGCTTCAGAATGGGGCTAGCCTAAACCCCAAACCCACGAGCCTAAACCCTTCCACCGTAACACCTAAACCCTACAGCCTCAAACCCTAAACCCGAAACCTAAACCCTAAACCCTCAACCCCTAAAGCTTCCAGTGTACAAGTCTCAGCCGGTCCACTGGTCCCATATTTGTCGGCCATATGGAGGTGACTGGTGAGCCGTTTCCCGGTGAAGGGCATCTTTTGCGTTTAGGGCTTAGGGCTCGCGATGTTCCTGTACGGCTTGATCACTGGGTTCCCACAAGGTTCCCACAAGGGTTCTTTATGATGTACACCCTTTTGCCCCAAACCCTCAAGGTTAATAGGCGGGTTTCCGAAAATAGGGGACCCCAATATAGTACTGTACATAGTACTGGTAGGATCCTTATGATAAGGACCCCAAAATAAGGTACCCCTAATTTTCGGCAGCTCCCATCTAGGCGTTCTGGGTGTTCCTTACCAGTTGTTTTGCGGATCCACTGAACAGCATAAGCGACTAGGTCTGCATGGCCTGACTAAGGACATGGCCCTTGGCAAGCTGCGTTGATGAGGTATGTGTAGTTTTAGCTGGTTGGCGATAGCCCGAAGGTGGGTTGCTTATAATGTTTTACTAGGAGTGATCATGAACTTTCGACCACGGGTGTTGTGGTTTGGATCGTTGTTGTGCTCTAGGGTTCAGGGCCTTTATAACCCTGGAGGTGCAGAGTTTGATCGTCGATTCAGACTACCGTCCGAGGATGTCTGCGGGTTTCGTTCTCGTTGTATTCGTCCCTAAACCCCTAAACCCTAAACCCTAAACCCTAAACCCTGGGCAGATGTGGAGTCATATTCCCGAGACTCAGCTCAGTAGCATTCTCGGTTCGGACCGTGATGGCAAGGTTTAAAGGTTTGGGGTCACTTTCCATTCCCCTCCCCCTTCGCGCCCGAAGTGGGGTAAGCCACACGCATGATGCGACAACTGGTCAGATGTGTATGATAGGTTAATAGGTGTCCTAGTTCGGGCTTTTCCGCAACTGTCTTGCCGTGGTGACCACGAAGCCGCTGCTTCCGGGAACCGGCACACCAAAATCCCTACCAAACTAATCCCTAAACCCTAAGATTCCTGAACACCCACTCCTGCACAACTGCAGATACCGCAGTTAAGTTTGCAGCTTGCGGTTTTGATTTTCGTTGCTGGTCACGGGTCCTGTGACCTGCCAAGCAGCCAGCTGCGACGACCCCGTCCTGCCTAAGTCCTGTAGCTTTTAGGCAATATGGTTCAGGGCGTCCGCTAGGTGGAGAGGGTTGAGGATGCCTGCTTCGGTTAGGACGCGATCATATTCACGCGATTTGCTGGACCGGGACCTAGGTCGGAGGCGCCGCCTCTGGCTTAGGCTTAGATTTTACATCGCATTGCCGGAGATTAGAGATTCGCTTGGGGCCGCTGCAGATTTGAGCCATGGGTTCTGCAACGAAAGACTGGCTGAGAATCATGATTGAAAAAATAGGACCATCCAGCCAGGCAAGGACCAAGAAGGACAACCCTGGACAGGATGCGAACAGCAGTGTGCCGATCCAAAGATGTGGACCAGGAGAAGGAGCAGGAGGACGGCGACTACCTCATAGTACCACTGCCACAGCCGCCGACGCCACAACTACCACCACCACCACCACCACCAGCACAAGCACCAGCAGTAGCAGCAGTAGCAGCAGCGCCACCACCACAACCACCGCCACCACGACGACGACCCCTGCCACCACCACCGAGTAGTAGTAGTAGTAGTAGTAGTAGCAGTAGCAGTAGCAGTAGCAGTAGCAGTAGCAGTAGCAGTAGTAGTAGTAGTTGTAGTAGTAGTAGTAGTAGTAGTAGTAGTAGTTGTTGTTGTTGTTGTTGTTGTAATAATCAACAACAGTTGCAGACATCCCGGGTTCCTGCCGAGGCTCGCGATTCCACATCGGTGCGTGTGTTAAAAAGTGTTCCTCTCCTGCTGCAGATTCACTCAAGCATATGTGGCATATGATATATAGTTTGCCGATGGGTTTGCAGTTCGCAAGCCCAAATCCTAAGCAGCCTAAGTTCTTAGAGTTGTGAGGAGATTCGGGGCTGAGGCTTTGAGGTGTAGCCCTGTATAGGCCTTTAAAACCCATAAACCCTAAACCACTCAGCATCTGGACCAGTTCCGAAAGCACGCTCCGCAACACACTCGTCAGCACGCAAGAACAGCGTGGGACCCAAACGCATGTACATTTAACCCTAGGCCATGCAGAAATCCCTAAAGCCTGAGACTCAATCCCTAAAGCTCGAGCCCCAATCCCTAACCCCAAAACCCTAAACTCTACGTCGAAAGGTCTTAGGTTGGTCTTCCGGCTCAGGGCAGCATGATCATATTTACTCAGCATAAAAACACCTGTAACTAGAACTAGATACTTACAAGCCCCCATGTACACATACTTATTACCATGCTAATAGCCAGCTACGAACCTTCCCTAAACTCAAACCCAAGCCTTAGACCCCTAAACCCTAAACCCTGTACAGCAGGGTCGTAGCTTCTCGTCTCCGAGGCCGCAGGGAAGCGACACGGCTCTGGAGAGGAGGAGGTTCCCAAGTGCTTAAAGACGGTCTAGGGTTTGGGGTTTAATTCGGGTTCAGGGTTTGGGGTTAGGGTTTGGGGTTTGATTAGGGTTCAGGGTTTGGGGCTAGGGTTTGGGGTTTCGGGTTAAGGGATTTTTTCGAACATGCGCCTAACCCTGAGCTCAAAGCGTAAGGCGCTGGTATAGGGCTTATAGGGCGCTACCTTACACGCTGAAGGGTCTTTGACTTTACCTACTACTTGTTACCTGTCTGAACTTAGGCCCCACCACTCGCAGTGAAGGATCATTTGGGATATGATTCCATAGTAGCATATACCTGGGGATCCCAAAACCTGCTGTTTTCAGGGTTCGATCCTCTAATGAAGGTTGGGGTCACGGGTATGGACCCTCTGGGATAGCAGACTTTCTCAAGATGCCCGCTGCACAGCTTGCCGACGAGCTGAGCAAGAAGATCGGCTACAGCCGCTACAAGGCATGAGGGCCTTTGGTTTGGGGACCAGGGCGTCTTGCCTTAAACTCTCAGCCACTAAACCATAAACCCTGAGCCCTAAACCCTCAACCCCAAGCCCTAAACCCTAAACCCCAAACCCTAAACCCCCTAAACCCCCTAAACGCCCAAACCCCGGACCCTAAGGCTTGAAAAATAAAGGATTCGGGGAGAAGGGCTGCAGTTGCTGGCCTGAGCGGGTGCAGAAATGCAAATGCAATGAGCATACCAGCAGCTTGGGTTTGCCAGGTTCGCGAGCTTTCGTTTGATCTGGGATCTGTGGTTCAAGAATTGTGGTTTCGGGGTAGTGCAATTTCGAGGTTTCGTTTCACGCAAGCTGCTGTTGAGCATTTGGCGTCGTAGCAAAGGTATCCCTACACAGACCAAGCTGCAAGCTTCTAGTTGCAGTGTCATCATGTTTCACTGTTTGGGTGCATAGTCTTAGAATTTAGGTTTCGTTCCGGTTTACTTCGGAGACGGTGTCATGCTATAATATGAAAGTTATGCTGCCAAAAATCTCTGCTGCGCCTGCAGCACAATACCCGATTCATGTGCATCCCATCCGATATTGTTCAAGCCACATGCTTCACGGAGGAGCATTGCCTAAGTCCCGGGGTACTGTCTGCTCTAGCATGGAAGCCTTCGTGGGTCAAACTTGTGTATAGAATAAGCAAGATGAGTTTGCATGTGCTTCAAGAACACCCTTGATCAGGGTTCAACGTAGATCGCATGACTCCCCAAACCCTGAACCGCAAATATCTCCTACAACGGAGACCTCAGCCCCTTAAATCTAAACATGCTGCATCCTGCCATCTCTAAGCACCGAATCATATTTGGAAAATATGTAATGTGACATATTACATCATATATATATATATGTGTATAGATATACACATTAGAGCGAGAGAGAGAGAGAGCGCGAGAGAGAGAGAGAGAGACGGAGAGACACTAATTGATTGATGATGCTGCCGTCTCTAAGCGCCGAATCTGCAACTGTACATGCCGAATCATTCCAACCCCAAACTCCAGATCCCTGAACCAGGGTCAGTGGAAGAACGACAAGTTCCACGGAACGGGCGATCTTTATTATGCTGACATCAATGATAGCCACTGGGTATGGTTTAGTTTGGGCCACCCTCCACTGAGATGCCTTATCCCTGCCCTGTGCCAACAGGGAATAACGGTTCAGTGGTTGAGCGGCTGAAACGGCAGGACCGCAAGTTTGCATGATATGACAAGAGTTCATATAGGGGCCTAAATCCTTACCAATACTATTCTTCAGGGTTCCCTATCATATTTACAGTATAATGGGCCCAAATAACCTTTTCTAAATAGTAAAGCCACTACATTATAGAAGAATAATTCTTGAGGTGCAGCTTTCTTCTTCAGTTGACTTTCGGCGGGCTTGCCGTTTATGCTTACTGGCAACAGGGACGTCGCACTTTTCCATCTTAGACGAGGAATGCTACTTCTAGAATCTAGGGGCCTTAATAATTAGACTCGGGTTCTGGGGCCCATTATGCTATAGTCATAACAAGGAACCCTAAGGAATCATACTAGTAGTTATTTCGGCCCCCTAGATGAGGTGGACGTTCCAGAACGAGATAGCCTCGCTTTGCAGCGAAGCCCTTACAGAGAGAGTCCCTCTGTTTCCCTACTGTAGGGGCCTTAAGAAATACCTATACTATTCAGGGGGGGGGGGTGCCTTATCATAATTATAGTTTAATGGGCCCCAAAACCCCATTCTAAGAATTAACGGCCCTACATTACAAGCCCAGCTGTCTGTACAGATAGGTTGCTACACGGATCTAATCTGAGGTTCACATGGTTTCGTCCCTAAAGCCTTCGAGCCTATTGATGGTCAATCGTCTGGGAGAAGACTGCATCCACTCTCAAATCTCTCAAGGTGTGAGCGATGGCTTGGCTCAGCGAAGGTTGCACGATCATCAGATCAAACTGTGTGACCACGCGTGCCCCTGAGCCCCTGGGCCCTAGAACTTCTATCCCTAATCCGGGACCCAGAAGCACTGCCGTCTCTAATTCGGGACCCTGCGGGTTAAACCCTGAGGCTCGGAGTACCTGCTAATCACCTACTCCCCAAGTACCAACCTACACGCCTGCTATCCTAAAGCCAAGTGCCGTCCTCTTTGCCCTGAAGCCTCTATAAAGCCCCTTACCAAAGTTTCACCGAATGCTTTTACAAGAGCCCTCTAATGCCCATATAGCTTTCTCATACTTGGAGGTTCATGGGTAGTTATAGGTAGACTTATAAGTGCCCTAATATGGGTTATAATTATAGTCACCCTACTTATAACCCCACTTATAGCTACCCATGGACCTCCAAGTAGAGCGTTAGGGTGAATAAGATAACTGCCCACGCACCCTAAGCCCCGAACCCTAAATCCGGACCCTGAAACCTGAACTCTAAAGCCCAAACCCTAAACCCTTAGGGGGAACCCCATAATGGAACCTTATAGTACCCGTTTCAAGGGGAGCCTCGTATTGAACCCCATAGTCCTCTAGCAGCCTTATAGGGCTGGGGGTTTCAGGGTTTAGGTTCTTGGTTTAGGGTTCAAGGCATTAGGGTTTCAGGTGTCGGAAAATCCTGCACCCTAAACCCTTAACCCTAAACCTAACCAGAAGACTGAGGCGATCCGAAGCGCCTCCTCTTCAAGGCACCTGCGCGCTAAGGGCTTGGGTTTATGCAGATGTGTTTTTTCGGATTCAGGGCTTGGGGCTTTAGGGCCTAGGGCTTTAGAGAGTTGAAATTTCAGTTTTGGGGTCAAGGGGTTCTTGGGGTTTGGGTTCTGCGTGTGCGGGCACTGAAAAGTTACAGCGAGAAGTGTTTGAAGTTGGGATGCCACAAGAATTAGCTTGCATGTAGCTTTGCTGGGCCAACCCCCGCCCCCGCAACTGATAGGTTTACTGTAGGAGCCTAAATAATCACTTATATTATTCTTTAGGGTTCCTTATTATAAGTATAGTATAATGGGCCCAAAAACCCTATTAGAATTATTTATGGCCCTTATATTGTCCTTTCTGAGGTTCACATTTTGGGGATGTGCCGTCTTTCCTATTATGCCCATCCCAGGGCTGGAGCTTGCTTGGTTTAGGGTTTAGAACTTTCAGAACCCTAAACCTTAAATCCTTGGTTTTGGGTTTAGGCTTGATGAGCCCGGCAAAGAGTACGATGAAGTTCAGTGGTAAAGGAAAAGCGCGCGCAAGATGCGGCTTCGCATCGGGCCCGCGAAGGCAGAAATGCTCCAGATGAACGAGGCATATGCCTCAGCAGCGAGTCTGTGTCCACGGCCCAGTCGACGACTTCGTCCCCGTCGGCGAGGCTGGGGTTTATGACCTTGAATGTGGGCATGACGCATCTCAAAGCTCCCGAACTCTGTCATTGGGAGAGCGCGCGAGTGGAAAGTGCAGCTGAAGAGTGTTGCGAAACCTTTACCGGTGCAACCACCAGTGCCGGTCAAGGAATCGTGGATACAGCTGCGCAAGACGGCCTTGTGGGCAACAAGCCATTCATCCTCAAAACCCACAGCAGCCCACTGGCCTGAGAAAGTTGTGAAGGGTAAGCCTTGTGAGATGCTGCTTCCAGGTTCGGTGGTTCAGGTCTTTCGAGTTTGTTTCGCGGCTGTTTAGGTTCATTTATACGGTCGTGAAAGAGGTGTTCAACGAGGTTTAGGAGGGTATGGGGGGGTTTAGAGCTTCGGGTCTGAGGTTTAGGGTTCAAGGTTTTGACTAAAGCTTATAGGGGCTATGGGTTTAGGGGTCTAGTGTTTGGGGTTAAACGGTTTAGGGCTTAGCGTTTCGTGTTGAGGGTGTACTGGTTTAGACTTCACGGGTGAAAATTGCTGCTGCATAGTTTACGGGGTAGACCCGTCGACGCTCGAGTCCGGAACTCTGGACGTCTCTACCGTCAGAAGCTCTCGAGTGAATCTTGAAGCAGGTTTCCAATCGAACGATAACGCACGATTTGGTCGGCTGGACGTTTATGGAGCAGAGCGAGATGCCTCCCTTCCAGCCTGGAGTTTCGGAGGCATGGAACGTCAGTCAGGCTGACTCTGGCGGAACCATTCGTCACCTATGCCAAACCCTAAGCCCAAACTCTCAAAGCCCAAAGTTGCAAACCACAAAAAAGCCCCAACATCCCCAAAGCCCAATAGCCGACGCCTCAAGTTGTGGGTCTTGAAGGTTTGGATTTTGGCTTAGGGCCTAGGGTTGTAAAGGCTTAAGGGATGGGGTTCATGGGTTCATGGCACATCCCAAGACGTTCCTACATTGCTAAGCTGGCAGGGAACCTTCGCTGACGGAATGCGTGAGGGTGAGGGCAAGCTCTATGACAAGCATGCCGACGGCGAGGCCCGACGTGAGCCTTCTTGAAATTTTACGCAAACAGGGTTTAGGCTATAAGGCCATTCGTTTAGGCTTTACGGAGTCTGAGTTTGTGGGACTTTCGGTCCGGGTTGGGTTAATCCACAGCCCTGCCGGGCTTGTTCAGGCTTTTTGGAAGCCGACATGGAGATTGGGGAAACCCGAACAAAGCCTGAAGCCTGAAACCCAAGGCCCTGCAGTGATTTTTAGAAGGGTCTGGTAAGGATTCCACAAGGTTGTTTTCCGTTTAGCGCGGATGGGGTCTGAACCAGGGCTACTGACATCCGCCCCTCATAGCATCGATGGGTTCATATTTATCGTTTTCTCTGTGCATATACACGCACACACACAGATATATATATATATGTATATATATACAGGTGCTTATTATGTGTATAGACTGTATAGCTGTTGTATGTATGTAAGTAGTTCTTTATATTAGGCATTAGTTCATGTATGTGTTTCTTGACGTATGTGTTTCATGTTGACATATTTAATGTTTGTACAGATTCATAAACCTATTTTCCATTTATATAGATGTATGGGTTTACCCAGTCAGATAGTTAGTTAGTTAGCTAGCCAGCTAGTTAGCGAGTTAGCTAGCAAGCTAGTCGGTCAGTTTGTTTGTCGTTCCAAGTAAGCATGAATTGATGATTCTTTATTTTTCGTGGTGTATTCATTTTATATGTCTATTTTCATTATTACTACTATCGTTATTATTGTTATATATATACATAGCTAAGTTAGTACATATCTAGATAGATAGACAGATCGGTAGATAGACAGACAGGTATAGATACAAATAGTCATGCAGGTACATAGGCAGATAGATGGGTAGGTAGACTGATAGATAAGAAGATAGATAGATATTGACATAGGTTATGATCGAGTAAATGTTTGAGCGCTACGGTGCAGTCACCGAACTCCACATTTTGCACTTTATTTGTGATTGCAACCTTCCCCGTTACAGTGCGCTGTCCCAGGAGAATCGGCGGCTGAAGCTGAAATGCAAGCAGCTTTCCCAGTTCCTGTTTCGGCGAGGGCCCATATGCACCACCATCGCGGACATCAACATTAGACCCCTGAAGGAGGATCCGTCTCATGGTTTGAGGGATGCAGTTCCTTGATGGTAGAAATTCCCCACACCCAAATTGAAAGCTCAACCCTAAACCCCAAAAACCCTGACCTGCATCCCGAAACCCGCAACCCTAGTCCTGCAGTCGGTGGGCCCCTCCCACTCTTCCGTGGGTAGTTCTGTTAGGGTTTAGGGTTTAGGCGTTTAGGGTTTAGGGTTTAGGGGAGGGCCGATGATGACCCAGTTCTGTCAAGCAGGGTTTAGGGTTAAAGGTTTAGGGCTTCTGTGGGGCGTGTGTACTCTTTGGATTGTCCGGTGTTCCGGGGAGTCTGGCATAGCCGCATAGCCCCGAGATCACTTTGTTCAGGCTTTCGATGCACATTCGCATTCGCAAGCAATGCTCCAATCCCGCAACACTAAAGACCCGCCCAAAAAAGGCAAACTGATGCTCCGAATCCCCCTAAGCCCTGAGCTCTGTACCCCTAGCCCACTGCATGGTGCCTAATCCCCTCCTGTAAGCCCTTAGCTTGACATGCTCAGGTTCGAAAGGGACAAGATTGCGGCTTCCAAAAAGGATCAATGGGTATGGCCTGGGACTTGGAGGGGATTTGTTCGGGACTTGGGGCTAACGGCTCAGGGTTGAAAGGTCTAGGCTTATCCTTGAGGCTTTCAGGTTGTTTGGCGGGCGTGGCGAAGGCTTGACTACTTAAACCGTAGACCGATAAAGCCATAACCCTAAACCCTGAAACGCTCATCCCTTAGGCTTCTCTTTGCCATTCTCTATGTTTTGTTCCTGTAAATACTTTTGTATATTGCTTCCTTGTTCATTGCTCCCTCGTCGTCTGTATAGATTATTTTTGGTTTCTTGCCCATCTTGTTTAAGCACTCAATCATTCCACTCGCTAGATCTGCTTCTTTCTTGCCTTGAATTGCCACCACGTGCATAAACTTATCAAATATATCAATCATTAACATCCCTACNGCCCATCTTGTTTAAGCACTCAATCATTCCACTCGCTAGATCTGCTTCTTTCTTGCCTTGAATTGCCACCACGTGCATAAACTTATCAAATATATCAATCATTAACATCCCTACTGAAAATTTTTGATCTTTCAAATCATTAAGAAAAACAAATCCAGCTGATACTCGTGTGCTGAATGGGGTGCGACAAAGCTATTTGACCCGACGGGTTTTCGTTTTTGATCAACATTCTTCCTAAAAAATTCATTAATATCAGACACTGTGATGGTTTTATCTTTCTCCCGTGCTTCTTCTAAAGTCCGGCTTTTTGAACCAAACCCNAAAAAATTCATTAATATCAGACACTGTGATGGTTTTATCTTTCTCCCGTGCTTCTTCTAAAGTCCGGCTTTTTGAACCAAACCCCGCACGATCAAAATATACATCATTAATGATTTTTTCTCACTCATATAAAAACAAAAGTAAAATATTGATTTGTAATTAAAGTAAATCATCATTCGCCATCCATCGGCTTTATGATCTTGAACTTGCTCATATCATATTTGGGTGTGCCGCGTTTTGCTTTAAAAGGCCTTTTTGCATTCATTATTTCAGATAACAATTCTTCTGTCAACTCATCGGGGTTCAGTTTGATATTGTTAGCTTCCTCATACTCCTTGATTTTCTTTCTCTGATTGTGTCGTAGTGCAGATTCTCGTTTCTTTTGCATATATTTTTCATCATTTCTGCGCTTGTTGTAATACAATCTGCTGTATATGGCGAGTTGCTCTTTGATTTCATCNTCATTTCTGCGCTTGTTGTAATACAATCTGCTGTATATGGCGAGTTGCTCTTTGATTTCATCCATTGTCATATCCTCGGGATTTTTACTCATATTATACTATACTATATATAATTTTTTATCTTTAGACATATTTCTATACATTAAAGAACATTTAATATTAAAAAACAGTCTTTGGTAAATTACACTTAAAGATTTAAATAAATTATATTAGTATATGTCCCGAGCCATTAAGCGTAATACGGAAGCACTACAAACATTTTTCAACAACAAGCGAAACCGCATCCCCAAGCCACCAGAACTAAAGTTCAAAACATACTTAATCTATACTCAGATCGTAAGATCGCCCAATTCACCACAGCAGACAATTTAATTAGGAAACTCACCACCGCAAAAACAGACAAAGAAAAAACTAAAGCAGAAAACGAATATAATAAANTAAGATCGCCCAATTCACCACAGCAGACAATTTAATTAGGAAACTCACCACCGCAAAAACAGACAAAGAAAAAACTAAAGCAGAAAACGAATATAATAAACTATACGACAAGCACAAGGGCAAACCACAGCTGGGTCAGAGAATGGCGCAAGCAAAAGAAGACAACAAACGAACAGGAAGAACCAACCCAAGAAAACCAAGAAAATATTCAATCAATGTTCATTTATGCCAGCTGAAGACTGAATCACACCAAGGATTATCAGTATCTTTCAGAGTAGACCGATAAAGCCATAACCCTAAACCCCGAAACGATCAAAGGACGCAAATGAAATAGGCAAGGCCAGGTGGTCAGAATTTCGGGTCCACGATTGGGGCTAAACAACTTAGGTTTCTTTCTCTAGGTACGACATCGCTGCTTTCATAACAAAAACTCGGTTCGCAATTGCAGTTTAAGATTGATTCAGCTGGTGATACGTAATTTGGATGGCTTGGTGAATGCTGGGCATATCTCGCCGAATCAACCCCACGTCCTGGACGTCGTCCTGGACGTGAGCGACCGCTTCCATTGCATCCATGTTCAGGACTTGCTGGTTGACCCGTGCAGCGGTTCACACTTGTGTTGGCTTGAGCTGTTGCCTCTCAGCTTTGAACGCTGCTAGTCTTGATGGATTTCTGCAGCTCTTTTTGCTCTAGAGCTGTTAACATTCAGCAATGCTTAAAAGGGTGGGCGAGTGCCTTGAAAGCTTGCCGGACCAACATAGACAGAAGGTCTTACAAACTCTGGATGCCGTGGAGCAGGAGTACAAGAAGAGGGAGCAGGTGTACAAGAAGAGGGAGCAGGAGTAAAAGAAGAGGGAGCAGGAGTACAACACGAGGGAGAAGTTGCATGAAGAAAATGCAGATCTCCAGAAGAAGGAGAACTTGAGACTGGTTGAGGAGCTGTCTAGGGTCAAAGCACTCTATGCCACACGCCCACTGCTGGAACTTGGACTGACCCGGTACGCGGAGAAGAATGCCAACTTGCACGGAGGGACATGGACCTCTCTCAGTCAAAGCTTCTTGAAGGAGCACGTCTTCATGCCANCTCAGTCGAGGACGAGTTCTTCATTGATTGTCTATGGAACGTCTACAGCAAGTTCTCGGAGAAGTACCATGGGCTGACTGCAAGCGGAAGTGGCTTCGTCATCATTGGTGACAGCCCGATGACCACTGCTTCTGCCATCCTTCTTGTGTCAGCGTTACGGGGGCAGAGATGCTTGAAGGAAATGACCATGGTGACTGCTTCAGATGATGGCCGCCGACTCTGGATTGACCCAGATGGAAAACTCTTGAAGTAGAAGCCTGTTTGAAAAACCTGCGTCTCCTGATGGGTGCAGACTCATTACGGAGTTTAAATGAAGTTACCGCAACAGGGAAACCATGTTATATACCATGTAACCACAATATGGTAACTGTAACTTCAGTTAAGTTCCTTAGCAGCAGCCCAGCACACCGTTCATGCGTGCAGTTTAGGCCAGGGGTTCTGCAAATGTCAGAGAACTTGGCACTACAATTGCTCCGAGCATCAAAATTGTTCTTGTGCGTTCGTCCTATCTGGTAGTTTGGCTTGTGGTGGGGCAGGTTTCCGACGGGATGGCCAGAAGGCCATTCCGATGGCACTCCTCCACTTCGCACGGTTTAGGGCTTAGGGTTTAGGTTCAAGGTTTAGGGTTTAGGGCAGCTTCGGGCTCAATGTAGGGGCCTGCATATTTAGAATACGGTTTGGGGGGTTCCTTATTGTAACTATAGTATACCATACCCCAAACCCGTGCGGACGGTGCCGGTGCAATCCCATGTAGAATGGCACTGTCGAGTGCGAGACTGTATGATGCATTGATAAACACATGTAACTTCCCATGATGTTTTAAATCTCACGCCTACAGCCGAAAGATTCGCGCAAACAGTTCCATGAAACAGGGCTTACGTCACCCGGCCAGCCGAAACTGGCCGGGCAACAAGCCCCAAACCTTGAAATCCCGAACCCTCTAAACCCTAAGCCCTATACCCTGAACCCTAAACCCTGAACCCTTAACCCTAAGCCCTAAACCCTGAACCCTAACCCCGTCAACCCGGGACTCCAAACCCTGAAGCCCTGCCCCCTGGCTGTCGGCACGCCTGTTGTCGGCTCAGCTTCAGAGTGGATCTCCCGTTTCGGGGGGCTTCTTTCCAACCTATTCTGCTTGTGCCCTTCCCCCTTCGCTAGAAACGGGGACTCTGACACCCCTTCGGCCTCTTTGCTTTGTGGTGTCTCTGCCTGAGAGGCAAGACTCACCCCATTCCCATTTCTCCCCTGCGAGGATTTCGAGATGACGGTTTACGAGACCGCGGGCTACAACCTGCCGGACTTCTAGCTCCACGAGTGACTCGGGTAGCCTTTCTAGAAACCAATAGAGCATGACACCACCGACGATCCCAAACAGCGCGTTCAACAGCGGAGACCCCTACAGTTGCACTGTTAAAACAAAATAGTGCAACAGAAACAAGCCCAAAATGTGCAAACAGAACGGTTTCAAAGCAACCACAAGACTCCAAAAACACAGAAGAAACATTGGGGAATACTTATACACAGACAAAGGAACAACAAAAACACACATTGAAAAAACAAGTTTCAAAAATACAGCGTAGTAAGTTTTCAGGTTCAGGAGTGGGCCAGCCACAACATGAAAGGTGTTAATGTTATGTTTGTTCACAAGAGCAAATACACTTTCAAAAGTTCATGCTCGCAAATGCAGTTGCTTTCCACTTGGTGTGCATTTTCCGCCGCAGCCGCATGCAAGCGATGTGAGTAGATTTCTCGGCGTGCTTCCCGCCACCTTTCTTTACAAATTCCAGATTGAAATCTGTTGTCAGACGCATGAATACATGCCTCTCTGTCTTTATGTATCTCGTTTACACGTTTAACAACTCAAAGCGTAAATACGTTCGATTGTTACCTTCAACATAATAATATTTTTGACCCAGCTTTTCATCAATTTTTTCTATGGTATAAACTTTTTGGCTAAAATTGCCCACTCTCTCTTTTTCATTGGGCTTCCTCTTCCTAAATATCTTAACTTCATCACCAACGCTTAGTTCAGGATAGACCCGATTTCGTTTAGCATTCATATTTAAATGCAGTTTGACTTTTAATTCGTTACTCGGTTTTCTGGCATCCGTTGGGGTGAAGCCAGTTGCGGAATGTTTCATTTTATTGTTGTATGTTAATACTATTTCAAAAATATAATCCGGCCACTGAATATTGTTTTTGCCCCTTTTCTGATCGGCTTCAACACGGCGATATAATAAATCTTTGAACGTCCTAATAGCTCTTTCGCTAAAATTTGGATGCGCCCTAGTTCTGTGGTGTTCTATGTTTTGTTCCTGTAAATACTTTTGTATTGCTTCCTTGTTCATTGCTCCCTCGTTGTCTGTATAGATTATTTTTGGCTTCTTGCCCATCTTGTTTAAGCACTCAATCATTCCACTCGCTAGATCTGCTTCTTTCTTGCCTTGAATTGCCACCACGTGCATAAACTTATCAAATATATCAATCATTAACATCCCTACNGCCCATCTTGTTTAAGCACTCAATCATTCCACTCGCTAGATCTGCTTCTTTCTTGCCTTGAATTGCCACCACGTGCATAAACTTATCAAATATATCAATCATTAACATCCCTACTGAAAGTTTTTGATCTTTCAAATCATTAATAAAAGACAAATCCATCTGATACTCGTATGCTGAATGGGGTGCGACAAAGCTATTGGAACCGACGGGTTTTCGTTTTTGATCAACATTCTTCCTAAAAAATTCATTAATATCAGACACTGTGATGGTTTTATCTTTCTCCCGTGCTTCTTCTAAAGTCCGGCTTTTTGAACCAAACCCNAAAAAATTCATTAATATCAGACACTGTGATGGTTTTATCTTTCTCCCGTGCTTCTTCTAAAGTCCGGCTTTTTGAACCAAACCCCGCACGATCAAAATATACATCATTAATGATTTTTTGTTTCTCTCTCATACCAAAACACGAGAAAATAATGATTTAATAATTGAATTAGTTCATCATTCGCCATCCATCGGCTTTATGATCTTGAACTTGCTCATACCATATTTGGGTGTGCCGCGTTTTGCTTTAAAACGCTTTTTTGCATTCATTATTTCAGATAACAATTCTTCTGTCAACTCATCGGGGTTCAGTTTGATATTGTTAGCTTCTTCATACTCCTTGATTTTCTTTCTCTGATTGTGTCGTAGTGCAGATTCTCGTTTCTTTTGCATATATTTTTTCATCATTTCTGCGCTTGTTGTAATACAATCTGCTGTATATGGCGAGTTGCTCTTTGATTTCATCCATTGTCATATCCTCGGATTTTTACTCATATTATACTACACTATATATACTTTTTTATCTTTAGACATATGCCTATACATTAAAGAACATTTAATATTAAAAAACAGTCTTTGGTAAATTACACTTAAAGATTTAAATAAACTATATTAGTATATGTCCCGAGCCATTAAGCGTAATACGGAAGCACTACAAACATTTTTCAACAACAAGCGAAACCGCATCCCCAGGCCACCAGAACTAAAGTTCAAAACATAATTAATCTATACTCAGATCGTAAGATCGCCCAATTCACCACAGCAGACAATTTAATTAGGAAACTCACCACCGCAAAAACAGACAAAGAAAATTGATTTCGTCTTTTGCTTATATTATTTCTATACGACAAGCACAAGGACAAACAACAGCTAGGTCAGAGAATGGCACAAGCAAAAGAAGACAACAAACGAACAGGAAGAACCAACCCAATAAAACCAAGAAAATATTCAATCAATGTTCATTTATACCAGTTGAAGACTGAATCACACCAAGGATTATCAGTATCTTTCAGAGACAGCAGGGGTAGGGCGTATGTTCCGATTTATATGCAAGATCTAACAGCCAATGTAGCAACCACGCCGTGGCTGGAAAACTTGACGAGGAGACGAATATTTAGAGACGAGAAGCCCGATACAAAAACATTTCATAGGCTCAAACTGTTATTAATGACAGATGACAGTTTTAAAGCCGATGTCGGTTATGCAGAAGGTTACATTGCTTGTATTAAGGTTAACTACGCAGAGAGGGTAGACAAAGCCGACGATTTCAAACCACAAGAGGAGGGATTAACAAACACAGAGAATGTCAGCATGTATCACAGATATGTTCAGACACCACTAGATCCACAGTATGAGACCTTTAAGGAAGCCATTAAAGTAGAGCATTATGTTAAGAACGAGTGTTGGTTTAACACCTTGACTGATTATTATAAGGATACCCTGATGGGAGACCACAAGAGAGAGAAGAACAAACTCACTAAAGAAGCCGTCCTGAAAATATTAAATAAGACGGAAGAAGATCTCAAAACAAAAAGGGCGTCAATAACAGATATGGCTAAGGTGTTTGAACATTTTAACTTGCAAATGAGAATATATGACGCGTTTGAGAATCTCATTTGTAAACGCGACACAATAAAAAGAAACCATCACATCCCAGCCTTATACGCTATCGTGAAGAACAGCCACATCTACACGGCAAGTGATAGTATGAATATGTTACGGCAGATGCTACCCAAAAGCAGTAACTACGATATATTTGTGAAGGCATCATCAGATTATCACCTTAACGAGAAGGAGGAGCCAGTGGAATGTAAAATGATCACATCCCGAGACGACATCCGGAAATACACAGAGCACAGCGAATACACATTGGTATATAATGGTTACGATCTGTCGCATCTCTTTTATCTTAGCAAGCAAGCCGAGTATGAGACGCAGGTTAGGCTTAGCGCGGGGTGTGTGTCTGAACTTAACTTCAAGTTTAAGATCAAGATAAACAGCAAGAGCCACAAAGAGATTAAATACAAGGTTAAGACCCAGAACTTAGTGAATAATTCTATAGATGGNCAAGTTTAAGATCAAGATAAACAGCAAGAGCCACAAAGAGATTAAATACAAGGTTAAGACCCAGAACTTAGTGAATAATTCTATAGATGGTTCCATCTGCGTGAGAACGGAGCAGATCTTCAAGAAGATGTCTAAAGCGATGTTTAATTTTGATACTGCTCTCTTCAAGCCGACTCACAAGTCATACTACAACGAGATTGACATTGAAATTTTAAAGGAGTGTCGCACCATCCCGCCAACGGGTGAGATAAATAAACATCATTATTGATATAATCCTAAGACAGACAAAGACGACAAATACTTTTATACCCCAGAAGTGACTACGGAGATAGATGTCAGAAAAGCTTACACATCTGCGTTTAACAAGATCGCCGAGATACCGGTATTCACTCANGACAAATACTTTTATACCCCAGAAGTGACTACGGAGATAGATGTCAGAAAAGCTTACACATCTGCGTTTAACAAGATCGCCGAGATACCGGTATTCACTCAGTTTGATATCTGGAAGCCTTTCAATGGTAACGTAGCTGTTTTTCACGATCTGACTCTCTACTTGGTCAAGCCCACCAAGAAGAGTTTATTTTTCAATAAAGCCTACACTTTAGTATATGGTATGTTTTTAAAGCACTTCGTGAAGCAGTGTAAGATACTTTATTATAAGCAACCGTCCAGAGTATATATAGAAGGTGGATTATAGGAAGATCACAGCAGTATTATGGCAGATAGACATTTCGGATAAACCAGCCGAAGACATCAAAATACAGAAATTAATAGCTAATGTTAATTTCGGGCTACTTGAGAAGAACACGAACAAAACCCATAAAAGTTATGCCTTTGATACTCTAAAGGAAGCTCTATATTATCAAAACAAGATCGGTGGAAAGATTAACAGAATCTCGGGCATGTATGTTGATGAGATTGAGTTGCCTAACAGCGAGACAGACTTCGTTGAAACGGAGATGGACAGAAAATATTATTGCTTAACAGTGACCGATAAAGCCACCCTACGAAACGGATATATATACATCAAAGAATTATTATTACAACACCATAACTTTAAGATGCACACCGACTACACCAAGCTAACAGAAAATCATATAAGAGTATGGAGTGTTAAAACAGATGTTTTCATAATTAGGAAGGAGCATTTAAGACGCGCTAAGAACCTAATTGAGTTTTCAGATCGTATCGGCGGGTGGAGACACGAAAAGAGTAAAAACATAGCAGAACCCACGGAGCAATGGACACCAAAGAAGAACGAAATGATCGCCATACCAGTATTTAATAACGAGACCCGACCCATAGAAAACGAGTGGGACACGGAAAGCATAGCAAAATATATTATAACGCATAACCCTATGATGATCCGTTCTAAGTAGGCAGGTGGTGGCAAGTCGCATATAGCGAAGCATTTCAGCAAATTAGGCTATAACACTTTATTCGTAGTGCCCCAGAACAGCTTATCTCAAAATATTGACGACGATGCGGTCACTACCAATAAGTTTTTTGCCATCCCTGTTGAGGATGGAGAGAAGCTCCCCGAGTTTGATCGTAGTAGTTATAACTGTATAGTCTTTGACGAGATCTATATGAATGGCACGCACATACTAAATAGAATTAGAGAGTTTGTTAAACGAAATTCGAATAAACTTTTCATCGGAGCGAGTGATGTCAAACAGCTACCGCCGATTGAAGACCTAACTAATACAAGGAAGCCTGACGAATACGCAGATGAATGTATTAATCAGATTTTCAAGTATAATGTTATGCTTACCATATGTAAGAGATTAGGACCACAAGGAGATCCAACAGCAGAAGCCAACAGAATAATATTAGATATGATGTATGATGATATATGGATTCATAAGTTATCTTTATCTGAGTTTGTTCATAAATATTTTCATACAACCGGTGATATGACAAAATCTCAGAAGAACATAGCCTATACGAATATGAGTTGCTTAACGGTGTCTAATGCAATCCGAAAGAGTTTAGGTAAAACAGATAAGTATGAAGTGGGTGAGATCTTAATCTGCCGATTATACAAGAAAACAAACCATGTTAAGTCCAATGTTAATTACAGGTTTAAGATCGTAAGCATATCCAAGAACATAATCAAATTAGAGAATAATGTTAAATCCAAACAGCAGTATTTAACGGACATGGCTACCTTAGATAAGCATTTCAGATACGACTACTGCACCACTTGCCATTCAGCACAAGGGGCTTCAATTGACGGTAAGATCGTTATACACGAGTGGGAGAAGTCGCATTTAGTTACTCCTGAGTGGTTGTGGTGTGCCTTGACCAGAAGCACAGATTTTAATAATGTCTTGTTCTATGAGAGTGCCGAAGCAGAGAATGAACTGAACGAAACAACCTTACATAAATACTGGCTTAACAAGATAAACGCCTACAAATTACAAGATCAGAAAGC
>BGNK01003323.1:59224-77469 GCA_003297005.1 Symbiodinium sp. clade A Y106 | reverse complement strand
TGCCCCCTTCCACTAGCGAAGATGAGATATCATGCCGATTGATATTCCGTCATTCAGAGAAAAGACAGCCAAAAAGGTAGGTACATGAGGGGGGGGTAGCATATATATATATATATATACGGTTTAGGTTTCAGGATTTTCGCGTTAGGAACTATCCTTAATTGAGGGATATTGGTATATGATCTAAACCCTAAACCCTAAACCCATTTGGGGGTTTCCAAAAATAGGGGGACCTTATTTGGGGGTCCTTATAATTAAGGATCCTACTATTTAGGGTACTATATTGGGGTCCCCTATTTTCGGAAACTCCCATTTCATCAAAGCCCCAAAGCCCTCTCATCCCCCGGCCTTCTTAGAGGCTCTTGGCCGCTTTCGCCGCGCGGTCGTCCTGGACGCGCTTGAGAGCCTTGCCGACGGTTTAGGGTTTAGGGGTTTAGGGTTTAGGGGTTAGGGTTTAGGGGTTTAGGGTTTAGGGGTTAGGGTTTAGGGGTTTAGGGTTTAGGGTTTAGGGTCTCAGCGGTGGCGCAAGCTTTGGTAGGCAAGCTTGGTGTGAGGATGTCACAAGTGCTTCCAGCAGGCATTAATCAAACTATCGGTCTAGTTTCCAGGTCTCAAGATCTCTAACCCATAAACGTTTTCAGGTGTTTCAGTCTTGCGTTGTTTCCACTGCCTGTGCATGTTTCACTTCAATGGTTACATTTGTTGATGTTGTTTTTGGTGCTGAACCGTTAGACCGCGACTTTTGAACCGTGAACCCCCAAGGCCTTTCAACAATAAATTCCAGGCTTTACGCGTCTGCCTGTGATGTAGCTGAGTTGGGAAGCGCCTCATTGAACCAAACTGAGGGACCACAGTCTGCATGAATAGGGGCTCAGGATGTAGGGTCTTGGAGTATACCTGGAGATTCATGGGACTTTAGTACGTAAGGTTTTAAGTACGTTCATTGGGATATAAGTAAACCTTAGTAACCAAGTCCCATGCCCCTGCAAGTACTTAAAGTTGCCCTGCCTCCATCATCCTGGTGGTGTACTCCTGGCGGGTGTACTTGTCCACCTCCTCGGCCGGCACGAGCTCGTCCATGTTGGGCTGGGGCAGGGCGAACAGGTTGGGCACATCCGCGAAGGCNTTGCCCTGGTACTTGGTGAACTTCAGCTCGGACTGCTGAGGGTTGCCGCGGATGGTGAAGGGGCGGCCGTTCACCTGCACACGTCCCTTGTTCACCTTCTCGGGGAAGACACCATCAGCTGGGTGCATGAAGATCACGGTGCCGTCCTTCTTCAGGCGGTAGATCTTGTAGTTCTCGATCTTCATCTTGCGCAGCTGCTTGCCGAGCGCGATGCACTGCTCCTTCTTCCTGAAGTAGCANTAGATCTTGTAGTTCTCGATCTTCATCTTGCGCAGCTGCTTGCCGAGCGCGATGCACTGCTCCTTCTTCCTGAAGTAGCACAGGTTCTCGCCCTGGTTCATGATGGCGAAGCCACCCGTAGGCATCTCGAACTTGGCCTGGCCCTTGGCAGTCCAGGTGATGGCATGCCTCTCGCGGGTGGAGCGCGACATGTAGCCGCCAGTGGAGCCCTCGAACCTCGGTCACTGTTTCGAAGGAAAGGAAAAACGGATCGCTTGCTACATTGACCAAGGAAGCCTAAACCCAGAACCCCAAACCCCTACACCCTAAACCCTAAACCCTGAAGCAAAAAGGCCCCAAAAGCCAAGGAGCATGAACAATTTGGGAATCTACACCCAAAGCCCGGGGGTATTCTATACTATAGCTATTATAAGGAACCAGCATCTCAAAATAGTATTATTAAGGCCCCTATATTAGGCCAAGGAGCATGGGGAACTTGGGGGAGTCCAGCAGGTCCTCGGGACGGGGGATGGCCTCGGCCACGACCTCCACAGGCGCCTTCGCAGCTCGGCGGGTGACCTCAGGGCACTGCTAAGGGCTTGGGGGGGTTTTAGGGTTCAGAGTTTAGAGGGTTGAGGGTTTAGGGTTAGGTGGTTTGGGGGGTTTTAGGGTTTAGAGGATAGAGGGTTTAGGGTTAGGTGGTTTGGGGGGGCTTAGGGTTCAGAGTGTAGAGGGTTTAAAGGTTTGGGTTAGGTGGTTTGGGGGTTTTAGGGTTCAGAGTTTAGAGGGTTTAGGGTCTAGGGTTAGGTGGTTGGGGGGGTTTAGGGTTTAGAGGGTAGAGGGTTTAGGGTCTAGGGTTAGGTGGTTTGGGGGTTTGGGGAGTTTCGGGTTTAGAGGGTTTAGGGTACTTACTGCCGCAAGGACACCCTGAACTTCCTAAACTCGCTTTCACATTCCTCCATGATGATACGATGACGGTGCGAGTCGCATCGCCGCTGCTGCAGCAGCAGCAAGAATAGTAGCCATGAGGGTTTCCTCCAACGGCTTAAAGAAAACCTTGAACCCGTGTAAGAGCCCTTAAACAGGACCCTATTATATAAGTCCGTTTAAAGGCCTCCCATGAACCTGTAAATATGAGAACCCTGATAAGGAACCCTCAAAGGAACCCTTAAAGGGAACCGTGCAGTACCCTTAGAGGGGACCCTATTACAGACCCCCACGGCCCTACAGTACCCTTCCAAGGAACCCTCAAGAGGAACCCCTAAACCCCTAAACCCTAAAACCCCAAACCCTAAACTCCTAAACCCTAAACCCCTAAACCCTAAAACCCCAAACCCTAAACTCCTGAACCCTAAACCCCTAAACCCTAAAACCCCAAACCCTAAACTCCTGAACCCTAAACCCCTAAACCCTAAAACCCCAAACCCTAAACTCCTGAACCCTAAACCCCTAAACCCCATCACACAAAGGTCCACTCCGAGGATGGGGCCGCAGAGCCCACGGCCAGCAGTGCGCCGCCCAGGGAGCAGGCCGTCCAGAGGCCTCATGGGGCTCTGGGCTTCGGGCTTCGGGGCTTAGGGGTTGGGGTTTAGGGCTTAGGGTTTGGGGCTTAGGGTTTGGGGCTTAGGGGTTGGGGCTTAGGGTTGGGGTTTAGGATTTAGGGCTTAGGGCTTAGGGTTTAGGGTGTCTTCTTGCACAGTGGTTGCTAATCCATGCTAGGATGGCGCCACCTCACACCAGGGTTTGTGGGCGCAAAGCGACCTTCCTTGCATGTGTCATAGAACTCGGCGAAACCGAAGTTCTCTTGAAGCCAGGAGTCAGAAAAGGCTAGCGGGAGCGTGGAGGCCAGGGGAGCCAGGAAGGCCAGCGGGGCCAGGGGGCAGCGCCAAGAGCAGGGCGGAGGGGAAGGCAGGGGGGGGGGTTAGGTTTTAGGGTTCCTTTAAAGCTCTTGTTTTAGCTCTATACAGGGTCTGTATCAAGGGTCTGATTCTACAAGGGCTCTATACGGGCTCTATGACAATTTATAGATAAGTTCCACAATGGTTTCTATGGTCCTTTCACACAGAACTTGTCTGGACGGCGTCTAATGGGTGCGTGGGAACTTAGTTTTTGGGGTCAGCCCCGTGAGACCATGTTACAGGAGGGGCCTTCAGAGCTTTGGAGAGTACCCAGAAGCTCCAATATCCCTTGATTAAGGAATATGCCTTACATCATATTAGGGGTGCTACTATAATTTAAGGTATGTTCCCTGATTGAGGGATATGGGAGTCTCTGGGTAGTAGACCAGGGTAGTTGCACTCATCAGAAGCCTAGAGTGATGAGTAGTATTGCTAGTTTCCGACTGCCAAGTTTAGGGTTTAGGTTTGAGGGGTTTAAGGTAACCGCGCACCGAACAAGACTTATACAAAATGCGAAACCAACCCACGTGAAGCGATGAGACCCCCACTAATTCCCCAGAAGAAACTATGGGTCTACGCGACGTATGCCTGAATGATTTGTTCATGTACTCATGCATCTCAATGTTTATACCAACTCCTGAAACCAACCTTAACCCATAGACTCCAATATCCCCTAATTAAGGAATGTACCTTAAAATTATAGTAGGATCCCGAATATGATTTAAGGCATATTCCTTAGGTAAAGGATATCGGGGTCTCTGGGAAACGACTGCCCAAACTTTGTCCAGGCAGCGGAGGAGCCCTGATCCAACATCCGCAACAATGGACTCTTTGCAAGGCACCGGAGATGCCCCAATGTAGGGGCCTTAATAATTTGAATAGGGTTTGGGGGCATATTATACTATACTTATAATAAGGACCCCCCAAAACCCTATTCTAATTATTAAGGCCCCTAATTACATTAGACATTAACCTAAACAACCAGGCAGAAGACTCTCAACTCAAATCGTCAAAACAAGCTTTCTTGGACCACATATATTCCTTGTATACTCCACACCAAAACCTACCGAAACCCCAAAACCTGAACCCTAAACCCGAAGCCCCAGTCCATCAACTCTAAACCCTAAACCTGCAAACCCTAAACCCTAAACCCTAAATAAACCCAAGCCCTAAACCCCAAAACTTCTCTAGGTTCCTGAGTAGCCAAAGGAACCCTTATAGAACCCTTAAAGGGACCCTTATAGTACCTTAAAGGGACCCGTATAGTACCCTTAAAAAGGAACCCTATAGTTCTCAAAACAAATCGGAGTGACCGGAGGAGCCCTCCGTCGGTGCGGAGGCTCCGATAGCTGGCCCGGTCTGGGTGGCCTCAAAGCCGCGGGGCCCAATATCCCTTAATTTAGGACTATACCCCCAAAGGTGGTTCCGGCTTCTATAAGGGCTAAACCCCTAAACCCTAAATCAAGGTCCCTTAAAGGCTTCCTTCAAGGGATCTAGTTTCGCGGGTTTCGCGCTTTTGGATTCCCAGAGACTCCAATATCCCTTAATTAAGGAATATACCTATAAAAAATAGTAGGATCCTTAATATGTTTTAAGGAATATACCTACAAAAAATAGTAGGATCCTTAATATGATTTACGGAATATTCCTTAATTAAGGGGTATTGGAGTCTCTGGGTTAAAGGGTTTCTGCAGGGACTTTGTGGGTGTTGGCCTTTTTCGGGTTTGCGGCTAGGGGGAGAGAAACGGTTTAGGGGTTAAGGTTTAGGGTTTAGGGTTTAGAGTGGGTTAAGGTTGAGGGTTCAGGGTGTAGGGCACAGTGGTGAACAGGGTTGCTGATGCTGCTATAAACACTTATAGATCCCTTCTTTAAGGAGCCCTTTCAATTACTATGCACAATCAACCTCCAAGTATGAAGCCTTCTTGTAAAGTCTCGAAAATCCTGGAAAGAACGCCAAGCTAATGATCTATAAAACTAGTCAAGCCTGACACCATAAAGAACTCCAATATGACTTTGAGGCCTTAAATCTCTACACCAATGTAGAACAGTTTCTGGAACCCTTTCAAGGCACCCTAAAACGCTGAAGCCTTAAACCCTGTAAAATCCATATAGAACCCTTTGTATTTACAGCCACTCCAAAAAACCCAAAAACCCGGAACCCTACACCCATAGTAAACCATATAGGAACCCTGTAGAGAAGCCTCTTGAAGGAAACCTCTCTAAAGGAACTCTAGTTTGATCGAGTCTTCAATCCCTACATCCTAAAGCTCTTTTGGAAGCCTCATAAAAAAACCTTTGTTAGCCCGTCAAGGAACACTCTAAAGAAACGCGCAAACCCTCAACCCTAAACCCAAAAAATCCGAAACCCTAAACCCTAAACCCTAAACCCCAAAAATCCCTAAACCCTAAACCCTAAACCCTTAAACACCAAGATCCCCAAGTTCAAAATCCTCGTAGAGCCCTTTATGGAACACTTTCAAGGCACTCTATAGGGTTTAGAGTTTAGGGTTTAGGGTTTACTCTAAATCCTCGTAGAGCCCTTTATGGAAGACTTTCAAGGCACTCTAATCGGAGCGCCACAAAAGCTGGGATGAAGGTAGGTAGGATTAAGGATCCCTTATATGAGGACTCTTATTTGGGAATATCCCACCTGCCTTCATCCCACCCTTTGAGACCTCCGATCTAAATCCTCAATTTCCCACGCCGTGGCGCCGGGGTCCGCAGCCGGCGCTGCGCTCCCTGCGGGGCGACGAAGGCGCCGGCCCCGGCGAGGCCGAGCCTCTCAGGCGGTCCCCAGAGTCTCCCATATCCCTTAATGAGGGAATATATACCATAAATTAGAGTAGGATCCCTAATATGAATTAAGGCAATATATTCCCTAATTAAGGGAGCTTGGAGTCTCTGGATCGTCGTTTTTCAAGGATTAATAAGAATCATAAAACACAGCAAAGTGGTAACAGTAATAACAACAATATCATGAAGAACAATACAGCAATAATAGGAATCGCAGTCTGAATGATAAGAACAATAAGAACAATTGTCTAATGAAGGCTTTACAAGGGTTTGTATTTAGGGTTTGCTGCAAGATTTTTGTATGCTTTAGAAGGGCTGCTTCAATTCGCTCGGTTTCTTCAGGGGGTTTTGGGGGGCTGGGGTTAGAAGTCAGGGGGTTGCCGAGGGTGTTGGAAGGAATATACCATAAAGTATAGTAGGATCCCGAATATGGTTTAAGGTACATTTCTTTATTAAGGGATATGTGAGTTTCCGCAAATGAGGGGCACCTTATTTTGGGGTCCTTATAATAAGGATCCTACTATTAGGGTACTAAATTAGGGTCCCCTATTTTGCGGAAAGTCCCATATTGGAGTCGCTGGGTCTCCCAAATCCTAAGCCCTGGAATTGGATCGACTCCAGGCTTCTGGGAATGAGGACTTGGGGCCTTAGGGCGAAGGGCTTCAGGGTTTAGGGTTTAGGTTCTTGTTTTAAAAGGTCTAGGGTCTGTTTTAAGGGGTTTGGGGATGAGGACTTTAGGGTAGGGCCTGGGCTTGAGATCTTGAGGTCTTCTAAGACTTTCGGGTTTAGGCCCGGCCCCTTCTCCCAGAAATTCCTAAAGTCAAGACGCATGCTATAGAGTCTTTCGAGTAGCATAACCCCCAGACACAGCCGAAGTATGCACCCGCCAGTATGAAGGAGCCCTCTACGCTCACCGAGACTCTCATAGAAAGATGTGACTTCGTATGAGTTTGAAAACTTCTACCAACTGGAAAGAATCATGGGCCCAAGCACTCCCAAACCCTACACCCTAACTAAACCCTAAAGTACCCTAACTAAACCCTAAAGGGCTCGAACCCCAGACCTTAATGAGCCTGGCATACTGTAGGGGCCTTAATAATTAGAATAGGGTTTGGGGGCATCTTATACTGCAGTTATAATAATAGTTAGCCCCAAAATAGTATTGGCAATTTTTTAAGCCCCTATACTGAACTCCTATAGTAGCCCTTATAGTAGCCCTTATAGTATCCCTTTTTCACCAAGCCACACAGCTGCGACAGCCATGGCTCCGGATCGGTAAGTCATCTTTCTGCCTCGGCGGCAAGCCGGGAAGCCGTAGTTTTCTGTATTGAAAGGTTTAGGGTTTGGGGTTTAGGGTTTAGCTGTAGCCGAAAAGACCTACCTTTTGTAAGGAATTGTATATAGAAATAATAAGGGCTTAGGGTGAAATGGCTTTTTTTGCAAAATGCTTGAGGGTTTGGGTTTCGTTTTTGGTGTCGGGCATTTGCGTGCTTTGGCGTCTAGGTGCTTCTTGGCGGTTATACAGGGCTAGAACGTCTCCAGCTTTGTTCAAGGGCATGGGTATGGCTAGGACCCCATATGCTTGGGTGTTGAGGGTGTTAAAGCGCCTCGGGTGTAGGGGTATGCCTTGCGTATGCTGCGCTTGTGATCGTCAAGTTGAAAGTCTCACAAAGGTTCAATCGGATCATGGTAAGCCGAGTAGGGTTTTGAGCGGTATGGTGACAGGTTTTGGGGGTATAGTATAATTACTGCAAGTACATCTATTCAGGCTTCAAGACCGGATTTTCGTTCAGTCCTGGCTCCTATAAAGAAGCAAGATGCCCCAACAGCAAAGCAGTTCAGCACTTCTAACCTCAAAGTGTGTGAGTCCGGAACACAGGGGTGCTTTGAACTCCCTGAACCGTCGTCCCCAAACCCCAAACCCTAAAGGGAGCCGCCGACCCCTCAATTAAGATACCTCGCATCAGCGGTTAAGGGTTTAGGGCTTAGGGTTTAGGGTCGTTTAAACAAGGGAAATGGACCTGTTCTTGAGGGTCCTATCCTGCTCTTACAGATACATTGGTTACTTGGAGGATCATGGGACTTAGAAACTGGAGTTATATATAAGGTAACTATGCCTATACTTAATGATAATCCCCGTTAAGGTACTTATTACTGTACGGACTAAGTGACTAAGTCCCATGAACCTCCAAGTACCCTTATAGTACCTTCATAGAAACCCGATAGAAACCCTTATATCCCTTTAAGGAGCTCTTTAAGTAAGTCCCATGAACCTCCAAGTACTCTAGGTATTCCTTCACTCTAAGGGGTATTGGGCTCTCTCGGTGCACCCAAATAAGACGTGTCCTTATTTAAGGGTTCATGAACCGGTTGTTTTTGAGGAGCCCCGACACCGTTATAGGGTTCAGGGTTTCGGGTTCATCCCCTACAACCTTGATCAAACTGTCAAAAGTCCAAAGTCATTCCTGAAACCAGTACCGCAAGTAAAACCACCTAAATCCCCAATGAAATTGCATTGTAACACCTCAAACCCGTTTTTCTAATCCAATCCTTACAAAGAGATAAATCTTCAGAACACAGATAACAACCCTTTGCAAAGCCCTACTTGGAGGATCAGCGGACTTAGCAAGCTCGGCTATTCGTACCTTCGATAGGGTTAGAAGTCATCAATTATAAAAATAGTTACCTTATGTATAACACTATCTACTAAGTCCAATGATCCATTAAGTGGACCCTAATCCCTAAACCTGTAAAGGGAACCCTGTCGTACCTTAATTCAAAAGGAACCCTAAACCTTAGTTAGAACCTTAAAAACCCTAAACCCCCTAGAGATCCCCTTAAGGAACCCCTTAAGATCCCCTAAGAAACCCTAAACCCTAGACCCTAAACCTTAAAGAACCCCCCTAAACCCTAAACCCCCACCGCCCTTAAGGAACCTCTTAAGATCCTCGAAGTTCTTTTGGCCAGCCCGAGCACCGATTCGACGGCGCGGCGCAGCGGAGGCGGGCGGCTTCAAAAACTGTGATCCCTTTCATTGAGCCGACAAGAACGTATGCGTTTATTCTTCTAAGGGCAGTCTTCCTTGCTGGGTGTAATGTTGAGGGTTGAGCGTTTAATAGAGCGGACAAGAACGTAGTAGGGTGTAGGGGGTTTACGGTTTGGGGCCGTTTAGGGTTNTTTATTCTTCTAAGGGCAGTCTTCCTTGCTGGGTGTAATGTTGAGGGTTGAGCGTTTAATAGAGCGGACAAGAACGTAGTAGGGTGTAGGGGGTTTACGGTTTGGGGCCGTTTAGGGTTTAGGGTTTGGTAGAGGCGACAAGAACGTGGTACGTAGGGTGTATTATACAATCCTCAATCATCACCAATCCTATTCCTTAGGGTTCCTTGTCATACTTGAGGTATAATATACAACAAAATAAATAGGATGCGGGGTCCTCGGCTTTAGATTGAAGGGTTGAATCTAGGGACCTTTCACTTAGAACAGGGTTTGGGGGGGGGGGGGGGGGGGCATACAAAAATTTTGTAAAATACAAAACCCCCAAAATAATAAGGGAAAATACTAAGGGCGAGNAACCCTAAACGGCCCCAAACCGTAAACCCCCTACACCCTACTACGTTCTTGTCCGCTCTATTAAACGCTCAACCCTCAACATTACACCCAGCAAGGAAGACTGCCCTTAGAAGAATAAAATGGACGGGGGGCTGCTGCTGTTGAAAACGGGGATGAAACTCGTGCCTTTTGCCCAATGGCGTGGGTTGGGGGGGGGGGGGTGTGTCATACTAAAATTATGTATAATCACGAACTCCCAAAATAGTATAGGCAATTACTAAGGCCGCAGAATGATGAAACCTTGTACAATCCTGGTCTATCCCTTATATAACCGCCATACAACCCTATAGAGATCCCTTTCTGAACCCTTAAAAAAAATGAGAAACGAATGAACACCCCTTAAAGTAAGAAGTCTTGGGAGTTTTCAGAAACTCCAACTCCAGTATCCCTTAATTCAGGAATATACCTCAAATTATAGTAGGATCCCTGATCATATGATTTAAGGAATATACCTTAATTAAGGGATATTAGGGTTTAGGGTTTAGGGTTTAGGGGGAGTCTCTGGGTCACTGTGGCCTTGGGGGGGGGGGGTTGTTTTTTGCAGGATCTTCGGCTCCAAGACCCCTGCAATGATCTAACAAACTAGATCCCCTACTTTGGAACCGTCTGCTACTAAAGGATATACCAGAGACTCCAATATCCTTTAGTTAACGGATATTCCTTAACTCATATTAAGGATCCTACTATGATTTAAGGAATAGGGGGTATTGGAGTCTCTGGATACTTTATAGGGACTCCCTGAAGAGGTCGAATATGGGGACCTTCGTAATTAGAATGGGTTTTGGAACCCATTATGCTATAATTATCATAAGGAACACACCAAAATTATATAGGCAATACTACTTATACTCCCATAATACACCTTTTTGTAATCCTTATAGACCCCTTTAAAAGGAACCCTTAAAGAAAGCCTATGATTTAGGCCCCTATATTGCGTTTTTTGTGTTTATCTTTTTAGTGGTCTTTGGCTTTCGGGCTTTAGGTGCCTTTTTCGGTGCTTCCTCGAGGCCTCTGAGGTCTTTCAGCTTCCCAGAGACTCGAACCACCCTTCATTAACTAGTATAGGATGCCCAGTAATCTAGGAGTAAAAAGGGCTCCCTTTTTGGTATCGGGAAAGTATATAAGGAAGCTAGGACTTCAAAAAGGGAAAAAGGGCCCCCTGGGAGGCCTAGTTAAGGAATATGCCTTAAATCTTACTAGGGGCCTTACTATAACTTAAGCAGCTTAACTTCTTGGCCGACTTCTGAGCCCCTCCTAGAAGTTAAACTTCTAGCCTCCTTATTATGGTTCATATAGAAACCCAAAAAGTTAAAGTACCAGAAGAACGCCAAGATAATTTAAGCAGCTTAACTTATGTTCCCTAGTTGAGGGATGTGGGAGTCTGTGGGCTTAGGGTTAGGACTTGCGGCTTGTGTAGATCCCTTATAGATCCCTTAAAGGAACCCTTAAGGATCCCTTTTAGTGCTTCAGGGTGCTTGGTTTCACGCTCTGTGGCTTCACGAATCTCGACCGAAGGTTCTTGAGCCCTATTTAAGATTCCGAACCCTTTTGCGGGGCCACGGTTCGGTTTTGGGGTTTAGCTTCGGGTCAGGGTTTAGGATTGCTACACACTCGGACATACAATCCTGAATACTAGACCCCTAAACCTACGATGCAGAAAGCCCCAAACCCCTGAAGCCCTGGCCGCGAACCGATCGAGAATCCCATAAACCGTTAATCCCATAACCCCAACCCCTCCAGCATGCGCCTCAAATCGTAAAGCTGTAAGCCGTAAAACCTCAAAACTCAAATACCTTGCTGGACCCAAGCCCTAAACCCTAAACCCTCAGGGTTTAGGGGTGTCTTACAGACGGCAGCCGCCACAACAACCGTGCATATTCACACTGAGCAAGAACACCGCAAAACCTGACAAAAGGCCATAAACCTTGAACCTGAATCATAATTAGGCTTCAGGGTTCAGGGTTTAGGGGTTAATCTTAAACCCTAACCCATAAACCTTAAACCCTAAACCCAAACCTTAAACCCTAAACCCCTAAACCGTGAATCTTAAACGAGCCCTGCTAAAAGCACACGGAGCTTCGGAAGCAGGGTTTTTTCATCGAGGTTGGGTTAGAGCCGACACTGACAGTGGACCTGCGGCAGGGGGGCTCAAATAACAATAGGGTTCCGTTAAAGGGGTCTATAAGGGATCTTCAATAGGGTCTGTTATTAACGTTCTTGTTAAGGGATTTAATGTAAGTTGCCATAATTTAGGGTTCCTTAAAGGTTCCTTTAAGGGGTCTATAAAGGGTTTGAGGGTTTAGGGTATAGGGAGGATCTAAAAAGTAGATCTCCTAATTTGGGACCGTAGACTACAGTACGGTACTTTATAGGAAACCTTGTGAAGGGATCTACTTTTTGGATCCTCTGGGTGGGACACGGTCTTCGGGCTTTAGGTTTAGGTTCGGGGGCCTAAACCCTAAACCCGAATCCCTAAAACGAGGGGATTTTTCGATTTAGAGTTTAGGGCTCAGGATCAGGGCTGTAAAGATTAAGAGTGTGAGGGACGTTAAGGGGTTTGAGAGTTGTCTGTTCTGCGTTGGGAGTTTGGCAGTGTCTTCTAGGATGTTCAGCGGATGTTCGATTTAGGGGGTTTGGGACTTGGGAATTGGGAGCTGTTACGGGCCTGGTGTTTGGTTCATGCGGCGCTTCTATACTATATAGTAGAAGCCAGTAAGTTGGAACATGGCTTTAGGAGGATTAGTGCTAGGATCCCTTATACTTTACCTTAGGGGCATGAGGATAATGATGTTCCAACTTTCTGGCTACTACTATAATTAATGTGGACTTATAGCTTTCTATGAGGGCATCGGCGGATTTAAGTCTTCTGAGCCTTAGGACCTTCGGCTTCTTCAGGCTCGGGGATTTTGGAATCGAGGGGTTGTGAGTTTTTGGACTTGCGGGCTTAAACGAACTTGTTTTTCTGTGGTCATATAGGTGGCGGTGTTTAGGGGTTTGGGTTGTTCATGGTGCACCGGGGGTGCTTTGTCAGATTTTGGAATGTACCCTTAAACGCTTTTCTTGGTGTAGGGCCGCTGTTGATAATGGCGACCACAGTGCGACTTTGAAGCAGACATACTCAGACCCCCGGGAGGATCTGAAAAGTAGAACGCCTAATTTGGGACCCTATACTACAATAATGGGGTACTTTATAGGAACCCCTTAAAGGATCTAATTTTTGGATGGTATCCATGGTGTCTTTCCAGGAATCGCCGCTGTAACCGGGACAAACGATTGTATTCGCCATGCAAAGGTGGCAGATACCCTTCCCATGTGGCGCGGCATCGGCATAGAAGGATCGCTTGAGCGGAATTGGAACGCATTTTGGAAATCAGCGAGCCTGTCATGTTGTGTGATCTGTGATCAGAGTTTGTGGCTTTCCACCACTTCAGGGTGTAGGGCCGCGCAACATCGAAATACCAAATCTCGCAGCGAAACTGAACTGGTGCCGAGGAGGGTTCTCTGGGGAGATCGCTTCCTCCAGATTGGAGCCTTCCGGCTGGGTGCTGTGGAATTTCCCACAGGAGGGAGCACCATGGTAATCTATCGATCCAAGTCTGCAGCGGATCCCCAACCGGTGCACCCCGGGGTTCGTTCAGGAAATGGAGCCTTGACCGTATATCAAACCTGGAGCGCTGAATGCTTATCAACACCAGGGAAATCTCTGCGCAGGACATGATTGAAGCTCTGTACGGATGAGACTTCATAAAGCCTTGATACAAGGTGTGTACAAGTAGAACAGAGTTGCAGTGTCATTCTTTAGGACTTTAGGGGCTATAAGGGGATATCGTTCCCGGGTATTCAGACCTTTATATTAGGTGTAACTAAGTGTTCCGGATGCACTATCATGTACACCGCAATGCTGTTCCACTTGTTCAGGCCGCGATGAAAGCCCCAAAGCCCGAAGCCTTCGTGCTTGGTGGCTGGACCACCTTCCGGCACCTACGCGTCGTCCTGGTCGTTCTCCTCAGCTTCCTGCCGCAGGCCAAGAGCTCTGACCTAAACCCTCCCTGTAATGCAAACCCTACGAACTACTAGGCTATGACGCGCGGCTCAGCGACTAAGACATACAGCTTACGGCTCGGGCTCAGGCCTAAGGGTGTTTTTAAAGGTAATAAAGGCTTAATATAATTGGAGGAGGATTTGGGGTATATTGTACTTTCTCTCTCTCTCTCTCTCTGTCTCTCTCTCTATATATATATATATATGAGAAGGAACGCTATATACAAGGAATGGTATCACTATTTATACTTTATTTAGGCTTCTTTGCTACAAGGTTGAGAGAAGAGTCTAGACAAGATCACTTCGCTTCACGGGCCTCTTGTGCAGCAAAGTCCGACGAATCCAACTATCGACGCGTAGAGTCTGGCAACGATCTCCACATCGCGGGCAGTCAACTATATCGGACTGAAGATAACATTATCAGCACTGCTACGTGCCTCACGGACACGGTGGCATGGGGACCACCTCAAAAGGCCCCCGACCCCATATGTGATCGAGTGTGACCTGAGTGCTGCTCCCCGGGCTATTAGACTGGTGTCGCCAGTCCCCTAAGCCAACCCTCTCATGACTCCGCTGCGAGGTGGGGACCCAAAAGTTGGCGCTGCGCCCAGAGCTTCCAGACAGAAGTGGACGAAGCCCAAGGTCTGGAGTCTAGACAAGATCATCAAAGCAAATGCCGCGGTTCCAACTTGCCCGGCGTGGCAAGGAAAACAAGGCAGCCTTTGCGGAGGATCATGAGACTTAGTATCCCGGGCTGTAAATCCGGTAACTGCACTTATAGCCCCTTATAAACCTTAAATATGGTACTTACAGTCTTACTTACTAGATTCCTAAACTCCTAAATCCTGAACTCAGACATAAGTCCAAACTCAAGAAGATGTTGAAAACCACGATAAACCTTATGATTTTAAGATCAAAGCTCAACGGAAACTCCCTAACCCTAAACCCGAAGCCCTAACTGCAAAACTCTCAACCCTTTACCCTATGCCGCATACCCTTCAACCCGAAACTTCACAAGAGACGCCCGCATGGAGGATTCTATAATTATAATTATAATAGTTCCCAAAACCCCAAACCCTACGCCCTAAACCCCATATAGGGACCCGGTTTATATGGGATATCCCTATCCTTATTTTTGCTTATGTGCTTTCGGGGGGCCCTACCATACCCTTCAAATAGCGCTCCCTTAAGGTTTCCTCCCCGCACCTGCGGGAGGGCTCGGACCTCTTCGGCGATCCAGCGGTTCGTCTCGCCTTTCTTTCTTTTGGGACCTCCTTAAGAAGGCCTCCTTTAAGAAGGCCTCCTTTAAGGGATCCTTTAAAGGGATCTACAAGGGTTTCTATACGGATACTATAAGAATCAAAGATATACCTTAACGGCCTCCTTTAAGGGCTCCGTTAAGAAGGGTTCCTTTTACGGGATCTACGAGGGTTTAGGGCCTTTCTCTCTGGGAGTTAGCAAGGATTCTAAAGGGTGTAGGGTTTCTAGGACACCCGATATCCTGCGAATAAAAATTTTCTTCGTTTTTCTATAGCGGAGGTTGATAACCCCTAAACCCTAAACTCTAAACCTTTCATAAGCAATAACAAACCTAAGACGAGACCCTGGGTTTTAAGGAGTGTCTACAATGGCACTAGGAGTGTGCAATGGGGTTCAGGAATCCCTAAACCTAAACCCTGGTCCCTAGACCCTAAACCGGGTTTGGGGTCAGGGTTTAGGGGTTTAGGCCCCTCGGGGTGAAGGATTTGGGGTGCAGGGCTCAGGGTTCGAAGTTTACGACCGCTACTGTAACGTAAGGAATACCTGGACCTTGAAAACAAAACCTCCCTTGTTAGGGCTCCACATTATGATTTCCTTGTACAAGTCGGTAAACAGGCAGGTTATGCGGGGTTAAGGTATTGCTCGATCGAATCTGTGGGTTCTCGGGCTGCTTTTTAGGGTCTGCCATGAGTAACTCCTTTTTTTGAGCCCTCTCTTCCTTTAGCAGTTATCTTCTTGAAAACCATGTTGGCCGAGGGGGGGATTGTAGGCATAATCTTTCCACTGCTTTGTTTCTTCCTTCAGCTTCAACACCGCTTCGTCGTCTTTGGGCCCATCAGGCACCGCAGCTGGCAGCTGTGCTCTGCGTCTGGGCACCGGCTCTTTTTGGCTGGGCGATTCATGCCGGCAGACATCGTCGCAGAACTGCCACCGGATGAATTTCGGCAGACGACACGAAGTGGAGATGCGAATGCAACAGTGCTTGCTTGAGCCATTAGTAGTTCTTTGTTTTGAACGCCCCTTTTTCACCTGAGCCAAGATCCCGTAGCGAGAAGGCGTAAGCACGACAACAGTAACTTTAGGGTTTAGGGTGTAGGATAATGTACTCTCGATGGAAGGCCATGACTCACACAATTTCGATAAAACGCCTATGATTCGAGAGTGTAGCGCTGAGGTTTAAGTTCCAAAATGATAGATACACTTTTTGCTTCGGGTACGTTTGAGTACAATTCGACGATGGATCCTCAAAGAACAGCGTTGGTAACCCTAAACCGATAACCTTAAACCTGAAACCCCAAACTACCCTAAACCTCAAACACCCTGCAGCCCTAAAGACCTCAACCTACAAGATTAACCCTACTCTTCTTATGGTAAAATCGAACTCGATGCTGAACTTCGGCTAGCAACACGTATAATTTTAGCTGTTTCTTTAAGGATTATGATAGCCAAAAATTTACGAGGTAATTCTTAGTACCCCTAAGAACTGCGAAACCATTCCACACTTAGGGTTCCATCAGGGCTTCTGCAATGGGTATTTTAAGGCTTGAGTGTAGGGGCCGAAAAACTACACACACATTTTCCGTGGGGTTCCCTGTTACTATTTGGGAGTTTCCGAAAATTAGGGTACCGGATTTTGGGATCCTTATAATAAGGGCCCTACTATTTAGGGTACTATATTGGGGTCCCCCATTTTTGGAAACCCCCATTTTGAGTATTATGAGGCTTCAGTAGGGCTTGAGAGTTTGGAGACAAGTCCGATGCCCATCTATGCCCGATGTTAAGCCGTTTTGTCTGAAGCCTGAACAACCAGCCGCGAAAGCCTAACACAGAAGTCAGACTAGCTAGTGAGAAATACACCTGTGAAGTTCCGATATAACCAGACTATACCACACCCCAAGACCCTGTTCATAAAACTCCACTAGACCGTTTTCAGACCCCAATAAAAGCCGGCAACAAAACCTGCCAAGGCCTTCATCAGAAAGCCTGACATGTAAAAAAGGTCTAGAAAACCCACCATGAATACCCATGAGCCCCCAACTGTGAAACCCTAAACCCCCTTCTAGATCCCTTCTAGGAACCCTTTTCGCCTTTACCAAACCCTAAAGCCCCGAATAAAGCTCTAAACCCTAAACCCTTATAGATCCTTTATAGGAACCGTCGCAGGAACCCTTCCAGCCTCTACCCTTCAAGCTATGAGAGCCCGACCCCACTTGTCAAAGCAGACGTAGAGCTTCACTCCCGGCAGCTTCTGCTTAAACCTGAAAAAAGGGAAGGCGGCCTCACGAATTGGGTTTCGGGTGGTTCTAGTCAAGGTTTAGTATTGAAGAGCATTCCTTTAAAGTTCCTTAAGGGTTTCTTTACGGGATCTATAAGGGATCCTTAGGGTTTAGGGCTTTAAGGGTCCTAGGGCTTCAGGGAGTTTAGGGTTTCCTTTAGGGGCTTCGGGGGGAACCTGGGAGAGGGACGGGGGCCTCAAAGCTTAGACCAGAGTTGAGGGTGTCAGGTTCCTTTAAAGGGTTGCCCAGGGTTAGGGTTTAGGGTTTAAGGTTTAGGGTTTAGGGTTTAAGGTTTAGGGTTTAGGGTTTAGGGTTTAAGGTTTAGGGTTTAGGGTTTAGGGTTAAGGGCTGCCCAGGGTTCCTTTCAAGGCCCTACGGTGAAACAGGGGGCCTGAATAATTACGCTCAGGTCGCTTTGAAGGGTTCCTAATCAAGGGATTCTAGAAGGGTTTGGTAAACTTTGCATCCATTCTGGGATGAGAGAGTTAGGGGTTTGGGGCTTCAGGTTTAGGGGTTTGGTGGGTTTGGGGTTTAGGGTTCTCAATTAGTTGGCTGTCATATTAGGATTCCATTCTACCCTACTCCTCAAAGCGAGAAGGGGGAAGGTGGAGGGAAGGGGTTCGGGGTTTGTCGTAGAACCCTCAAGAACAATACTGGTACTCATTCAGAGTTCTACATTAGCTAGGTCCTGGCTTTGGGGCCATACCTAAAGCCCTTACGCCCAAGCCCTTACCCTGCAAACTCGCAAGTCCCAGCCAACCTGCAATCCTAAGCTCAACTCTGAAATTGAAATCCTGCACCGTGCACACTCATATAAGGGACCCCAGCTGAGCCGATTAAACGACGTCTGCAGAACTGGTACTAACATTCCCCGATAACCCATATGTGTAGGTAGCTACATATATATCCGCCGACCCCGCTGTTGGGGTCGAGCGCCGGGGAAGCCCGTCGGCCCCTCCGACTGCTTTGTACGTTTACTCCCGCCCCCTCCCCCCTCCAGTTACTCCCCCAACAAAGCCGATG
>BGNK01003323.1:5935-58424 GCA_003297005.1 Symbiodinium sp. clade A Y106 | reverse complement strand
CCTATGCCACATGCCATTGCTCTTGCGGACAGACGGTCCCGTCTGGGCGACGATGGAGCTTCTTCACACAAACACCACCCCTTTGCGGGGTCGGCGGCAGCGGCGTCAGCCCTTAAATATATATATATATATATGTATACAGATGTATCTATCTATCTGTGAATATACGTATACCTGTATCTCTGTAATTGCATATATATATATATATATATATATGTTATATGCAGATTTGTATTTGCAATTATATGTCTATTTCTATTTATATTCATATTGACATGTAGATACACTTATGGTTTTATATGTATATGTACATATTCTAGTATGATCGACCCCAAGGCGCCTGCATGAAACCCCACAGAACACACCCCCCCATATGTACTATATTGTTAAGGTTTAGGGTGGGTTTAGGGTTTGGGGTTTATGGTTGGGGGTTTAGGGTTTAGGGTTTGGGGGTTCAGCTACCCTTTTTGGCAGCTTTAGGGCAGGAGTTCAGGGGTGTGCTGGCAGCTTTAGGGAGAGGCTTGGAGGGCACCTGGAGGCCTTGAGTAGGGACTGCTGGGGCCTGTCGTGCACTACCGGCGCTTTGAGCCCCAAAAAACTGCGACAGTTTCGGCTGAACGTGCTGCGGGTTTGGGGAAGAGGCGGGCTTAGGCTTGGGCTTCGGTTTAGCTTTGGGCCGCCCAGTGGTTCTCTCCGGAGGGGCAGGTGGTGGCTCCGAGGCTGCTCTGAAGTCCGAAGAGGGCGCCTGTTTTGGCAGCATTTCCCGGAAGCGCGTCTTGCGCTGGTAGCGCCGTGGCTCGCAGGTGCTGACCAGAAGTTTGCTGGCCGAGCTGGAGCCGGGTCTCAGCTGAGCCGAGCACCTCTCGCAGATCCATCCGACTCCCACGTTGTGCATCTTGTGCGATGGGTGTACGCCGTAGTTGGCAGGGACCTCGAAGGGCTGGGTCCTGCAAGGGTGGCGTTCGACCCGGGCGAACTTCTCAAGAGAGTAAGTTTGCTCTATGTAGAGCCATCAAATTCTCGATCACCTCACCCCTAAACCCTGAAAGCTCTAAGGGCGGGACTGACAGAACACCGCCATGCAGGAGATGCAAGGCGTATGGGTGGCGTAAACCTGGGAAATGTTTCAAGCTTAGCGCTTCCTTTCAGGGCCCTATAAAGCTGCACAGATGTGTATAGTAAGAATTTCAAAGTTGGGGGCTCCTTTGTCACTTTATGGGCTCTATGAGGGCTCTATAATCAGCGTTTTAAGGTTTAGGGTTCTTTTCGGGGGGTTCCTGTAAGGACCCGAAAGTGAGCCTTTTGAATTTTACTGTTCTGTTCAGGACTCTATCATAAGACCCATCAGGGTTCGGTAACGGTTTAGGCTGTTTAAGGCTTCTTTTTGTCAGATCTACAAAACCAAAAGGTGCTACAATGGTTGGAGCCGCCCAAGGCTAGGAATGGGGGTTTAATCGTTTACTGTGAAGCTTTATCAAGGTAGTATGTTTTTTTATTTGCAAACGTTCACATTTCAAGGTCTGGCAGCTACAATATTAGCAAAGAGATTCCGGGTACGATGTATCAGCAAAAATTCGTGGCGCTATACTATACTCTACTATGCTATACTATACCGTTCCATACTATACCATACTATGCCCTACACCACGCTACACTATAGTTTACTATCTTGGATACCTAGTTGCTGAGTTCATAAGCCCCAAAAAGTTTACACTTTCAGGTTTATAGTGGGTAATATTCTCCCCAAAAGTGTAAAGTGTATCCACTCAGCCACTAAGATATACTATGATGGTTTACGGCCTGGCCTCAGGGGCCAGGACCCGTCCCGTTCCCAGGAGACGTCGCTTCGACGCTCGTGCTGACACGGTGTAGGGTTCGGGGTTTAGGAGTTTAGGGTTTAGGGTGTAGGAGTTTAGGGTGTCGGGTTTAGGGTTTAAGTTTAGGGTTCAGGGTGTAGGGTTTCGAGTCATGTAGAGGTCTTGAGAACAGAATAGGGTCTCGATAAGAAGGATTCTTTTCGGGTGGCCGGGCTTACTATATCTCAGGCCTTTGCAAGCACTGCTTGGCTCCAAAGCAGAATCGGAAGTTCCGGTACACATATACTGGCCTGAATGCGCAAAATAGAGTTTCGGCGTATATCACACTATTGATGTGATCAGGAACCCTTCAGGGATTGGAACTGCAAGTTGAGACCCCTAAATCTCAAGCTCTACCCAGGCCCCGAACACTAGAAAAAAGCAGCCCTAAAACCTAAACCCTAAACTCTAAACCTAAACCCTAAACCCGAAGCTCTGAACTCTAAACCTAAACCCTAACCCTAAGCCCTAAAACCCTAAGTCCCACAAACCCTGAACCCCATAAGCCCTAAACCCTACACCCTGAAACCCAATGAAACCTCGGAGCCTAAAGCCTCTACCCTAGACTCGCCAAAGACCTAGGCAGCCGAAACCGAAGCCTGCGTTTAGGGTTTAGGGTTTAGGGCTTGAGGGTTTAGGGTTTAGGGTTTAGGGGTTTAGGGCTTAGGGTTTAAGGGTTTAGGGTTCAGGGTTCAGGGTGTAGGGGTTTAGGGTTTAGGGTTAAGGGTTTAATCACCTACTCTAATATAGGGGCCTTAATAATTAGCATAGGATTCCTTTTTAAAGGCTTTAGGGGCTACTATAAGGATACTATCATGTAGCGGCCTTAAGAATTAGAATAGGGTTTGGGGGCATAGTATACAATATTAATAATAAGGAACACCCAAATACGTAGTGTAGGTAACTATTAAGGCCCCTACAGTATTCTTCGGCCTCCTTGTGACAGTTATACTATAGAATATCCCAAAGCCATCACAAGTATAAGGACACTCTACCATACCATTACAGCATATATTATAGCAGCCCGCTATAATGAACGTTTCTAAGGACACATGTTCTAACTATTCAGGCGCCTATACCAAAACCCCTACAATACCCTCTTTTGTTACTTCTTATTAGCTCCCAAGAAACATAAAGACTAAGGGTCATCGCCTCCCCCGTCGCTGGCAGCGGAGCTTTCTCTGGAACTGTCGCCGCTCCCCGACTCCTGACCGTCATCAGGGTCTTCGTCAGGGCTCCCCACATCTGCGCTCGCATCTCTCTTCGCTTCGTAGCACTTGACACCTGCACTGTTGAAAATGTGTATGCCGTCCGCCAGGCCCAGACGGTTCTGCAGCCCGAACTTGCCGCAGCACAAATGCATGTCCGCCTTATTGCTTGTCTTCCCGCAAGAAGCCCTGTCCAGGGGGCAACAGGTCAGAAACATGTAATATGTGGGCCATAATAATTTGAATAGGGTTTTGGGGCCCATTATACTATAACTATAACAAGGAACCCCCAAAATAGTATAGGTAATTAATAAGGCCCCTATAGTACCTGTCCGGCATCTCCCCGGACGGCAGTCTTCTGAAAGACAAACCCCACAAGCCATTGGTCATTTCTAGGGTTTAGGGTTTACCTGTAGCCGAAAAGACCTACCTTTTTAGGGTTCCTTATTATGGTTTCCAGATATAGCTCCCTAAAAAGGTAGGTCTTTTCGGCTACAGGTAGGGTTTAAGGCACTGTTTAGAAGGCTCGGCTTCAAAAGTGTGTTCGGGTGGCTTTACTCAAGCTGCACGTGGAATGCAGTTTTTCAGGGTCGACTTCAACTCCATGTACAGTACTGTAATGTAACTTCAAAGGAACCCCATTCTGATGATTCAGGCTCCTACCCAAAGACTCCAATAATTATCGCCTAATTAAGGAATATACCTTAGATCATATTAGGGATCCTACTACAATTTAAGGAATATTCCTTAATTAATGGGTATTGGAGTCTCTGGGTATGTGTATGTAATCGGGCCCCCGGCGCCGACCATGCCACTGACAGAGCCTCTCAGAAAGCTTGCTGCTTAGGAATTAGGGTTTAGGGTTTTGGGATTTAGGGTTGATGATGATGATTATGATGCTGATGCTGATGGCGCTGATGGGACTTGTAGTGATGATGATTGCGACAATGATGGTGATGCTGCTGATGAGCCTACCATGTAAGGTCGCACCCCTAAACCCGAAACCCTAAAGCGTGTTTGAAGCTAATTCTTGGCCACGGGGTTGGGGTCGGAGGCTTAGTCCTTAGAGCTTCGGCTTGAGCGTCTGGGCTCTGAGGTGTAGGGTGTAGGGTTTAGGGCTCAGGGTTGAGGGGTTCAGGGTTTTGGGGTTCAGGGTTTTGGCGCTTAGCACTTGTCAGTTTAGCACTGATCAACCTCATTTGGATATGGCCGACATGACGAGGAGGATGTGCAGGCTTGCTACGGTTGATGATACAAATCCTGCATTACCCATCAAAAGGAAAACACCATAAATCCCATAGTCTAGGGTCATAAAGGTAATGCAGGATTTCAATCATCAACCGTATTTCGAGCTTGGGCGTTCAGGGATACAGGCTATCGAGCTACAGGAGCTGCAACACGCCGAAGCCTAATGCACCTAAAAACGAGACCCCTGCGGAACTCCTACAGAATCCTTTTAGAACCCTATAGCACGCTTTGCAACACCCTTTTAAAACCCTGAGCCCAAAAGGCATATTGCTTAATTACGTGAAGTGGCTGTCTGGATGGAGCTTGGCCCCCGCGGACTTGACCTGGGGCAGTGCTTTTAGGTCTGGGCCTGTCGGTGGGGTTTAGGGTGTAGGGTTTAGGGTAGACAGCCCAATACAGTGTCATGATTGAGCTCGTAGTTTTCAGGGTTGTACGTTGAAGGGAAGCCCCAGGCACACGTACTTCTCTCTCTCCCCCTGTCTCTCTCTCTCTCTCTCTCGCTCGCGCTCTATATCTGTATCTATATATACAAATCCGTATATGTATGTATATATATATATGCGTGTACACACACACACACTCACTCTGTCTCACTCAGCAGCCGACACTACGACTTCAGTGTTGACGGAATGTCCGGGACTATACCGGTCTCGGGGTAGAACTGAACTGATTCTGTGCTGCAGCTGGGTTCGCACCTGGGTTTCCCTGTCGAACTCAAAACCCCAACTCCTAAAGAAACTATTGCTGTAGCTTTCGATATAACTGCACATCCCTGATCAACGACTGTTTGTCCAGAATCGATAGCTCTGAGGAGCTTCAATCCCGTTAGTGGAGGTAGCCTGGAGACTGCATTGATTTCCATTGCAAGTTCTTGGCGAAAAACATCAATTGGTCACCTCGCATCGAAGGATCCTCCAGGACTGGAACCATCAGGGACAGGACCGTAATCCTCGATCTGCTTGGGCTTTATAAACTCACGCTCCTCACGTTCGATAGCCAGAATCACAGGGCACCAAGAGAGTCTCCTCTCCTCAGCCATAATTTTGAATTGGCGGGCGATTGATCAGTGGAGATCCCCCTAAACCCTAAACCCCTACACCCAAAAACCCTAAACCCATCCTAAACCCCTAAAGCCTCAGCCCCGGAATGCCTAAGCTCCCCAAGGCCCTAAGCCCCCTAAGCCTCAAAATAAGCCCCGGAACTCTAAGAGAACGACAGTCCTCTGAGTGAATGCGAAAACCCTGGCGTCTTGAAATCCTGCAGGCCGAACTCCTGAAAGCCATAATATAGGGGCCTTAGAGGGTTCGGCCCCAAAGCCCTATTCAAATTATTAAGGCCCCTGTGTTAAACCCCCAAGGCCCGATTCGGGGGTGAGAATTAATTTAGGGTCCCTTTAAAGGCCGCTAGAGAAGGGTTACTGCAAGGATATACCCAGACCCCTTAAGGGAGGATCTAAAAAGTAGATCCCTTAATGGGGTACCCTTAGTCGTATAGGGCCCCAAATTAGGGGATCTACTTTCTAGATCCTCCCGGGGGTCTGGGTCATGAGTATCTGGGCCTTATCAAGTGATCAGGGTTTTGGGGGTAAGCAGCCCCGAAATAGTATGGGTAAAAGGCCCTGCACCCTCAAAGAAGGTTTAGGGTCCGGGGCTTTAGGATTTAGGGGTTTAGGAGCTTGATGCTTAAGGTTTAGGGCTTGGGGGTTTAGAGTTTAGGGGTTTAGGGGTTTAGAGGTTTTTGAGTTTGATGCAAGGAGGGTTGAGGGTTTAGCGTAAAGAGGGTCTAGGGTAACAGCCCCGAATCAGAGGTATGGAAGTTTCGGAAAATAGGGGACCCTAGTTTAATACCCTAAATAGTAGGATCCTTATTGTAAGGACCCCAAAATAAGATACCCCTAATTGTCGGAAACTCCCCTATCGAGCGAGATGCCAGCTTTCCAACGGCCAAGAGCGCCTGCGGGAACAGCTGCCGGAGCTCCCAGGGACTTAATATAGGGGCCTTAACAATTAGAATAAGGGTTCCTTTAAAGGGTTCCTTAAAAGGGGATCCATAAGGGGATCTATAAGGGCTCTATGGTTTAGGGATCTTAATAAATAGACCAAGGTTTTGGAGTATATTATACTATATCTACAATAAGGAGCCCCCAAAGTAGTATAGGTAACTATTTAGGCCGCTACAATAATTTGCAGGCTCATAGCAAGCGGTATGGGTTTTATGATATGCTTTAATGGGTGTGCCCAGTTTTCGGGACTTTTTGGAAGTCTATCGGTGTGTTTGCATTCGCATGTGGTCCGGGGTCTATATTATCTGGTTTAACTTACTACACCAATAAGCCACAGAAATAAAAGGTTAAACTTTCCGATTCCTACTAAACTATAAGAGCTCGAAAAGTTTAAAGGTTAGGTATCGGGGATCTAAGTTAAGGTTTTTAGTTTAGGGTTTGAGTTCTAGGCCTTCGAGCTGAAGGCCTGCGGCTAAAGAGGTCCGGGGCGTAGAGTGTAGGGGTTTGGGTTGGGGACTCGTGAACCAAGCAACACATAGAACTGTTATTTCCAACAGTTGTACGAACCAGAACACGGGCATTTAGGTTACGGTTCAGGGATGTGGGTTTTTCACTCTCAGAAATACTTATAACGTAGATCCCAAACCCTCAGTCCAAAGCCCCAAACCCTCAACTGCAAATCCTAAAGCCTAAATCCTCATCCCCTACAGCGCGCAGCCGCAAATCCCAATCCGAAACAGCAAACCCCAAAGCCTTGAACCCCTAAACCCCTTTAAAAGATCCCATCAAGGAACCCTTGATGCCCTCGTTAAACGCTGAAAGGAAACCTTCAAGGAACCCGGTCCGATTCGGCAACCCGAGGCCCGAAACGGTTTAGGTTTTAGGGTTTAGGGTTTAGGTTTTAGGTTTTAGGGTTTAGGGTGTGCTCCACAGATCGCGCGCTGATTAGCGCGCTGTAGTGTAAAGACATACCCACCCCAAGACCACCCGTACACAACTCACAGCGAGCCAAACCGGAGCCAGCCGAAATTCAAGCCAATACCTTCAATCAAAGCGAATTTCGCAGACATGCATGTGGCAAATAGCAGGTTAAGGCCTTGTCACTGATATTCGGATTTGTGGAACTCGCTTGCAGTCGTGACGAATCGGGGGGGGTCCCAATCCTTGTCCAAATAGAATTTAAGGTTTGCACTGGGGTACAATCAGGGCCGAAGGGCCCTGTGATTGATATTACTATTTCATTCTGTGGATGGGCTCCGGGTCCCCTTGGAAATGTGTTCAATGCAAACAAAATTTAAGGTTTGCGTTGGGGCACGTTCTGGGCCGAAGGGCCCTGTCATTGATTTGTCGATCGTTGGCCTCGAATCCTTGTCCAAGCAAAATTTAGGGTTTGCGGTGGGGTACGTACAATCTGAGCCGAAGGGCCCTGTGATTGATAGTTCGATCTGTGGAGGGGCTCCCGGTCGACTTGGTAATATGTTCAAGCATTCGACGGTTTGGATTGTCCAAACAAAATTTGAGGTTTGCGTTGGGGTACGTTCTGGGCCGAAGGGCCCCGTCATGGATTTTTCGACCTTTGGCCTCGAATCCCTTTGCAAGCAAACTTTAAAACTTGCTCTAGCCTACATTCTGGGACGAAGGGCTTGTCATTGATGTTTCGATCTGTGGAGACGTTCCCAGTCCCCTGAGAAATATGCTCAAGCGTTCGATGGTTTGGAGGCCCCAATGCTTGTCCAAACAAAATTTGAGGTTTGCGTTGGGGTACGTTCTGGGCCGAAGGGCGCTGTCATTGACTTGTCGATCTTCGGACAAGGCGCCTGGTCGGCTTGGAAACGTATGTTGAAGCGGTAAAGTTTATTTGGGGAGTCACCCCAAATCGCGAAAGGTTGAGGGGGTCCAACCNCTGTCATTGACTTGTCGATCTTCGGACAAGGCGCCTGGTCGGCTTGGAAACGTATGTTGAAGCGGTAAAGTTTATTTGGGGAGTCACCCCAAATCGCGAAAGGTTGAGGGGGTCCAACCCTTGTCCAAAGGCAGTGCTGGTAATGGGAGGAACTCCGGGGGGCCCCAACCCTTGTCCAACCGTTGTCCATTTGCAAGTCGTGAAGGGTTGGGCCCCCCCCCCATTTGCAAGTCGTGAAGGGTTGGGGCCCCCAACCCTTGTCCATTTGCAAGTCGTGAAGGGAGTCCTTAAGGGTTGGGCCCCAACCCTTGTGCATTTGCAAATCGGGGTTGGGGGGGCCCAACCCTTGTCCATTTGGAGGCCCCCAACCCTTGTCCATTTTAGTCGTGAAGGGTTGGGGGGGCCCCCAACCCTTGTCCATTTGGAGCCGCCTCCAAGTCATGAAGGGTTGGGGGGCCCGCAACCCTTGTCCAACTTGGAAGTCGGGAAGGGTTTGGGGGGGGGCATCCTTGTTCCATTTGCGCCTTCCGTGGGGTTTAGGGCTATAAAATATACGTCGAGACAAGCTAGGCCACTCTAGCTTGGCGACCCCTCAAGCAGAGCCTGCCATGGTCTCGCTGCCGCTCGACGACGCCCGCCTACCCCAGTTTGAGGGGTTTAGGGCGTCTCGCCGCGCAGCGGCAGTATTTTCTTTGTAAGATGGCGCCCCTACACGTGTGAGGGGGCGGCATATCCACGTTTAGACACAAAGTTGCAATCTCCTGGGAAAACAATTACTAAGGTTTAGGGCTGGCGCCCTCAATTCCCACCTTTGCCTTGGCCGCAGGGCTGGAGGGGGGGATTTCAAGCTCACCACAGAAATTGGGCACCCTCCCTGGACCGGCCCAGAGGGGCCAGAGGGGGGGAGAGGGGGGCCAGGGGCAGGGGCGGCTAGGGGGGGGCTAGGGGGCGCCAAAGGAAATGCCCACCTGAAGGCTTTTATTGTTGGGTTTATCTTGAGAATCGAAGGAATTTTTTTCTGAAAATATGGGCGCCGCCCAGGTGGCCCAATGGCATGGCTCAGCCCTGGGGCTGAATTTGACCACTCTCCAATGGCTCCACCCATTGTCCATCCAAGTAAGGAAATGGTGTCAATCACTGTCCTCTGGGTCCAGGCACCCTAGAAAAAGGGTGGGTACGGCCTAAGCAGGCCTGGGTGGGAATTTAGGGTTTAGGGTTTAGGTTTTAGGGTTTAGGGTTCAGGGTAGAAGCCTCAAAACTGTAAGCACTGATTCAAACGGGCTATATGGGTTTTAGCGGCCTTATAATGGGTATAGATGCTCTATAAACGTTAGGGTTCTATGGACCGACCCCTGATCTAGGTCTACCTGGACCCTTCTTGAAGACTTCTGGAAGGAAATCATGATAAGGAACCCTACAAAGTAGGTTCCTCAGAGTCCAGGAAGTACCCTAGACTCTCAACCCCTTACAAATCCTTTAATGGAACCCTACTAGGTAAGTATATTCCTTGCTTGCGGGACCTGGCCCAAAACCTTCATGCCCTTTCACCGTAATCTACATTCACCCGAGCCCTAAACCATCCAAAGTTTAGGGCTAAGGGCAAACTTGCCCCTGGAAAAAACCCTATGAATCTCTATGAAATCATGAGAAAAACCTCAAACATCCGATGGAACATCTCTATATAAATTAATTACATGCAAGCCACAAGATCTGAAACACTGTGAGAAAAGCTGCCACTACCATACTACTACTGCTACTACTACTACTACTACTACTCCTGCTGCTACTACTACTACTACTACTACGACTACGACGACTACTACGACGACTACTACTACCACTACTGCTACTCCTGCTGCTGCTGCTACTACTACTACTACAACTACTGCTGCTACTATTGCTACTCCTACTCCTGCTCCTGCTCCTACTCCTGGTCCCAGCACGAAACCCTCATAGATATCCTTAAGGGGTCGCTTTCAGCAACCCCCCCAAATGAAGCCGAGATAGGTAAGCCTAAAATCTAAACCCCTTAACATTTGCAGGAACCCCCTAAACACCAAACCCAAAAGCCCTAAACCCCTAAACCCTTAAAAGCCCTAAGACCTTCGAGGCTTCTAATTAGAACCTTTGAAACCCAGAGACTCCAATATCCCTCAATTAAGGAAAAGGCCTTAAATCATATTAAAGGATCCTACTATAATTTAAGGTATATTCCTTAATGAAGGGATATCGGAGTCTCTGTGAAGGAACCCAGAAAGCTCCGAAACCCGCGCACCATCCGCTCGGCGTGCGAGGAGCGGTCGTGCTCGACGAAGACAGGCAGGAGCCATTCGCTCACCTTTTCAAACCCTCTATAGGGGTTTACAGGGTTCCTTTAACAGGATCTGTAAGGGTTCGTTCCTAAAAGGGATCGATAGGGGGTGATATGCTAGGGGTTCCTTTAGAGTTCTATAGGGGTTTTGGGGGTCCCTTTCCCCCGAAGGGGTTCGTAAATGACCTCCTTGTACTGGCTGTAGCACCCCGAAGCTGCGGCTTTTTGATCCTCCGCCAGATCGGTCGTTGTCCGCTTCCCAGCTACGAGCACAGTAGTAGAGTCGGACACCAGGATCAAAACTCGCTTTCGGCGGCTTTCTGATGGGTTTTAACGGTTTAGGTATTAGGGCCCTGCCAGGGTAGGGCTTGAGGGTTGTGGGTTTAAAGCCTTGTAATTGCAGAATATACCCTTGGCCAGAAACGGAAGCACCTGAGCTTGAAGAAGCTCGACAGGTAGTCAGATTCGCTAATGACATAGCAATTCAAGGCACAATCTACAATCAATCAAACCACGCTACGACGTAGACGTTTTCTACTACGCTTACGAATCTGAACAACTTGCTGATGATACGCCCCGGTACGCCATAAGGTCGTACCAACCTAGAAGCTCCGACAAACACTTGTTCTTAATTGCATAGGCATCGATAAACCCTTGTGCAACTCTTGGAAAGGTTCCTGGTAAAACATGCTAGCGAACCCCTTCTGAAACCTGATTAAAACCAGTAATGCCAGTAAACTTGCAAATGCCCGTCTACGCAATCCGCATGCAAACTTTTCAAGATACCAGTCTCGAAGCTCCACAAAACACAGATACCCTCAAGGTCACTGGTATGGCTTCAGGTCAAAAGCCCCCCGAGCCCAAGCACCTCGGGCTTCCCGATGGCATAGCCTGCAGTGGGTTGAAGGTTTGGCCTATCCAGCTTATCGGGTATACCTGGACCCCAAATAGGTTTAGGGTTCTTTATCATGAGCTTCTTTATATAAGCCTTTCTCCTTCGGTGCCAGCCTCTGTGTGCCCCTCAAGCTAGTGAAACAAAACTCTCCAACGCCATCTCATGGCGAAGTCACCGAACGACCCGGGTTTAGGCTTTAAGGTTGGTTTAGGGTTTAGGGTTCAGGGTTCAGGGGGTTTCGTTTATCTAGTTTGTAGTAGCCCTGTATGGCTCTAAGGTTTTGTGGTCTGCTGCCTTCGAGTTCTAGAATTGCCTATGGCCTAGGGTTCGGAATGTAAGCTCTTCAGGGATTGGCAATCTCAATGGCATTTGAAGTATAGCCTGAAGGCACTGTTGCGGTAAAGGCCTCCCCTAAACCTCAAACCCTGAAACCTAAACCCATTACTGCAAGGGGCACTAGTAGCCCACAGCATGATGGTTTAGCGTCGCGGAGGCTTCTCATATAGCTTGGCGAGGTGGGCTAGCAGGCGAGAGATCAAGGGTAGGGTTATTCAAAGGTACACTCACCGCACTCCCCCCAGCATAAACCCTCACATCAATAGTAGGATACCTTTGGGCGGCTCTCTTGCTGGAACTTTTATAGGAACATAGTATAGGAATAGTCCATGAATCAGTTCAGGATTCCCATTACAGTATCAGCACCTTGCCGGCAGGGAATTTGCATTGCTTGCTGTCTTGCAGGTCCGGCCCAAGGACCAAAACTGCCAAACAGCTCCTTCCTCCCAAGCAACCCCCCAACCAGAGACTCCAATATCCCTGAATTAAGGAATATAACTTAAATTATAGTAGAACCCCTAATCTCATCTAAATTTAATTTACATTCCTTAATTAGTCTCTGGGCCCTGCGACTGGGCCACCCCTTTCAACGACAAAGAAATTGAAATCTAAACCCTTAGCCGTAAACCCTAAACCCCAAACGCTAAACCCTAAACCTAAAGCCCAAAACCCTCAGCCCTAAACCCTCAACTTGGGCCCTTGCCGAAAGGCCGGCCCCGCGAAAGATGCACCAGCTCCTCGGCACCTCTCTGAACCTTCCGGCGGTCGGAGGCTTCTGTTTGAGGCTTTTTCAAAGGATCTACAATATAGGGGCCTGAATGATTAGAATGAGTTTTGGTGGCATATTATAGTAGAGTTATACTAAGGAACCACCAAAACAGTATAGGTAACTGATCAGGCCCCTATATTACAAAAGTCGTTTTGGTTGCGCCAAGCCCGGGTTTAGGGGTTACCTTGCTGCGGACGGTGTCCGCGGCGCTGGTTCATCAATTCTAAGCGCCAGCAGCCCACGGAGGACTTGGTTTTTTTTAAGCACCTTTTTCCGCCTGCAGGAGCTAGCAGAAGGTCCCCCTCGGACCAGGCGTCTGCAGAAGGTCCCTCGGACCAGGCGTCTGTTGCGAACCCAGAGATCAAGCCTGTCTATCCAAGCCGCCCGAGATTGCCACAAACTGCACTTCAAGGAGTTCCCGCACATTCGGCTCAAACTGATGTTCGACAGCCTCAGAAGAAATCCCTCCAGAGACCCATTGTTGGTATAGAGCTTCATACTCCGGCATAGTCAATGTAGTTGCCGCGTAGTTGTCACAGCCCTCTCCCTCTGTCGAACCCAGCGCAGGTGCATGACACTGCCCTTCCTCCTCCTGCTCGTCGAGGAGCTGCATTCCCCGGTAGCCCTGACCCTCCACGACGGATGTGATCACTTCCACGGGCACCGTGCTTGCCTCCGACATGGCCGTGCCATTCGCTTCACACTGTGTAGGCCCTGGCACTGCTGGCCCCGCGAGCGGCGCCGCGAGAGCAGACTTGGTTGTAGTAGCCACCGACTCCACATTCTGGGTCAACGCGTCTGCGTCGCCCTCACAACCACTCACCACGCGAGCTTGCAGGTGAAAGACGTCACCGGCGGCTGGCAGCGGGTACCGGTGAACTTGTGAGGTACGCGGTCCATCCCGGCTTCCCGATGCCACTTTCACTTCGAGCCAGGTGCCCCGGGCGTGGTAGGGCCCGAAACCCCTTCTCATAACCCTCTGCACCACACGTTGTTCCCAGGCACGATACTCTGCGGACGAGAGCTCAGGCAGTAACCCTTGCTCCAGGAGGTAGTCATCAGCGAGTGCCATGGCTTCGGAAGCTTCCTCAGCATCCCTAGCCTCCTCTGCTGCAGCCTCCATGGCAGAAGAGGTTTCAGCCAGGGCTTGATCACGCTCCCGGTCCCGTCTGTCTTCTTCCAGCAAGGCGTCCAGGTCTCGCTCCATGACAGTCATCGGAGTCTTCAGGCAGCGGTCGCATAAAGAGCACCGGGTCCGGATCTCTCGGTCGCTGTGGCAGCCCTTGTGCTTTGTGGGACCCTGGGTGCGTGGGTACAAAGAGGCAGATCCGGGTCCACCAAGCACTGCACCACACCGGGCTGGCCACCATCGTTGCATCCACTTCCTCGGCTGCTGACTCCATTGATGCCACCACAACGGCCAGGATTTGGGCTGTTCTGCCGCTCATGTGTCCCAGGGAGCGGCCCAAAGCAGTGTCAGTGAAGGCGTGGTCCATCCAACGCCAGATCACTCTGGAGTTCAACCACCGGGCCTCCTTCGTCATCTGCTCCAGAGCCGAGCGAAAATCCGTGAGGAACTGGGCGAACTCGGCATTTGTTGCGTACATTCCCACCTGCATGAGCGAGGAGGCGTCCCCTCCCGAATCCTTATGGTCCTGTCCGTCACGTTCCTGTGCAAGTGTCCTTTCAACCAGGGCACCCACTGCATTGAGCAGCTTCGCCAGGACTCGCTGGAAGGCCAAAACAAGGGTCATGGCCTCCCTAGGAAAGCTGCCCAGAATCGTGCCCGGACGGTGGTCCAGGTCTTCCTCCGTTGCCAGGCCCAGTGTAAGAGCCCAAATGTCCACTGCATTCTCGATGCACAATCTCGTCGGCGGGGTCGTGGGCTCCCGAACCGGGAGGGCACGAGGAGGAAGCCCGCCCACTTCTTGCGAGCGGCAGCCGTTCCGTGAGTAGTGTCTCACTGATTTCAGCTCGCGCCGGGGCTGCTTGTGTGTGGGGTCGGTCAGGCCTGCGCCCGACTCCTTAGGTGGCACCCTGCGTCGCCTGTTAGGAGGGGTCTTCAACCATTTCTTCGCCACCCCTTCCTGCGCAAGGGAACTTGGCTCTCCACAAAAGTCCTGCTGGGAGACGACCCCGGCGGGCGTGGGCGCCCTGAGCAACTTGTAAAGCTCTCGCTCCGAAAGCAGTGCCCAGTCCGTTCCTGTCGAAAACCCTCCACCTGCAATAGATTCCAGCTCCTGGACATACTGCAGGGCGCGGCTGACATAGGCCTGGTCCGACCGCACGTGCGCGAAGCACCTGCAAGGCCCACACATTGTGCCCATCCTGGCGTGTGCGGAAGAGGAAGCCCAGAGCGGCCTCGATCCAGCGTGCTTTGTGGTCCATTGCCTCAGGCATCTCCTCCTGGTGGCCCCACGGGGCCAAACAAAGAAGAGTTCGTGCTCTCAGGGGAAAGCCCGTGGAGTAGCGTAATGTCCGCGGGGAGCTTGCGCTTCTTGTTGAAGTCAGCCCTGCGAATTTCACGGACTTCACTCGCGTCAGTCTGCATGGGCAGCGATGTAAGGAGGGGTGGGACCGATGGGTCCACTCGCTCCAAGGCCAGTGTTTCTGTTGGGAACCAAGATTCCAGGTACTCCATATGGAAGTGTTCCTCAACATACCGCGCCCATTGAGCTGAGTATCCCTCCAAAGGCACCCAACTTGTATTCCCATCCCTGTCCACTCCAACGAACTGGGCGAAGTCCTCCAGCAGAAGCTCCACTTCCGCTAAATAGTGGTTGTCCCGGCGAGCCTCAATCAGCTGACGCAGCATGGTGATCATGAGGTTGGGGGAGTGGTTGTCATCAAGCAACGCCCTGGCCATGTCTTTTGCGGAGACATACCAGTAGGGGGGCTGGTGCCCCATGGCATCCGGCGGTTGGGCGGTTGCTCCACACGAAAGGGCCCACCATCCTGCTGCAGCCGTAAGTGTTGCAGGAGTGCTCGGGTGTAGCGCGACCCGTAACCCTTGAGTACGTCGAGGAGTTGTTCCAGTCTCACCCCTACAATCGCAGGAGAGCAGCCCCAGAGGATCCCGTCGTCCATAAAGAGGGCTGATTCATGGACCATGTCCCGGAAGATGTGCGGCTGATCAGCCCAGCGGTAGAGTTCGGAAGCTTCGCACAAACCCTCTTCCATAAGGAGACTGAAGAAGCAGGGACTCTCAACCGCGCCCTGTTTTATACCAGAGTCCATACGGAATTCTGACATGCCCCAAGGTGTTACCAGGAGGGCTGTTGTATCCAGTAGCAGCTGTTCGAAGCACGCCATTTCGGCTGTATCTCCCAGTCTAGACCGCAACTTCCGGATAAGTGCCCCTCTGTTCACACTGTCAAAAGCCTTATGTACGTCCACTTTGATGCATGTGAGGGGTTTGTTCCACTCTCTGCACGACTCACAGACCCTCCACAAGGAAAAGACGTAATCACTGCTTTGGCGGTGCTCTCTGGCACATTGATAGGGTGATTTGGGTCCCAGGAATGGAAGACAGCGGTTCAGCAGTAATCTCGCAAAGAACTTCGAGGCTGCACTCCCCTGACGCGACACCAGGATGGCAGTGAAGAACTCGGCCAAGTGACCTGCTCCCCCTGGAACTGCAAGGATCCCTTCGAAAAGCTCTCGAGACGTAAGATCCGAACCCACTGACTTGTGCTTCTTCATCTGGCCAACCCCGCGCTTGACCTCATCAACCGTAAACCCCGAGACCTCCCCTTCTGGAAAGACTGTGCTCCGCAGTGGCTCGCCCTGGTAGATAGCCCTAAGGTGTGCCTCAACCACCTCGTGCGGCCTCGTGCGGGTCTGAAGCCTGCGCCGCTGCAAACTCGTCCTGCCATGGACTCTGACCCTCACCCTTGACCCCTCGGAACGATCCCCAATCGCATTGGGAGGCCTTGGCAAGGCGGGCCTGTTCCCACTGCTTCCTGTCCTTTCTTCTTGCATTGAGTGCAGACTTCCAGGCGTCCTTGGTTTTTAGCAGCTTCGCCCGTCGGAAGGCCGCCTTAACCGCTGAGGAATCCCGGTAAGCTTCACTCGGCTTGGGCTTGGTGCAGTGTTGGGCAAGGTAGGACAATGTTGCACTGTCAATGGCATCGATCTGCGAGACACCACCCGTCCAGACCCTGGGGCAGGTAACCGGGCGCTTGTAGATACGGGCACCCCGAATGAAGACCGAACCCTCGAGCAGCTCATGGTCTGTTCCCAGAACTCGGCAGGATCCCTCATGTATTCGCAGCCCCTGTTGCTACAACCCTTTGCTGGCGATAAGGTCAATACGGTTGCCCTTCTTGCCCTCCTGCCGCGGTCTGCTAGTTGCCACCCCTTGTTGAGCCCTGGACGGAGCGAGGGTACGAAACCCCTGCTGAAAAAGCGAATCGAGAAGAAGAACCCCTTTCCCGTCCTGGCCAAATGGAACATCCCCTGTGTCTGCCGGAGCCCAGGAATATGCGGCATTGGTGTCCCCCGAGAAAACTGCCCTGATAGAGCCCTTCGGGAGGAGTGACTGAAACTCGCCAAGGCCCGACTGAAATTCCGCTTGCGTCAGCCCGGGGGGCAAATAGAGAGACCCAACCCACAAGAATTGCGAGCTTGCCAGGTGCTTCATCCTGACCCATATGCCTCTACCCGACGACTTCTTCGAAATCACCGCCCAGGTGTCAGAATGAAACATAATCCCTACCCCTCTCCATTGCTGCTCGGACCTGTGTTGCAAGATCGAGAGCCCTTGTTCTTTAGAGGTTCGCCATCCCTTATCCAAACGAGGGCATTCCTGAAGAAGGGCAATCTTTTCACCCAACGGGGCGGCAGTGCAATCCCGGAAGGCCTGCGGCAGATCTTCCAACGGAGCTCCTCCTAAGTTCCACCCGAAGACCTGCAGCTCCAGTAGAAGTTCCGGAGCAGCTCGAGTTTGACCCGAGTTAGCCCACACCTCATCTGCAAGGGACCGTAAGATTTCCAAACCGGCGTCCAGAGGTCAGCGTTTCATGTCCTCAAGAGCCCTTCGTAACTCGGCGCTGCTTTTGCGAAGTTCCTTTGCCAAGGCAGCCACATGGATCCACGGACGAGAGACCAGGCGGTCATCCCAGAGCACGTCTTCCTCCTGCATGGTACATGGGGGAGACTTCGTGGCGCTGGCCACCATCGAATCCCCACACCACACCGTCCCGGTGGGGAACTCAATATCGAGAGCAGTGGCCAAGCCGGCTTCGAGATGATTAAGTGCCCTTTTCACCCAGGATGCATGACTGCTCACATCACGTTCGGCTTTGGTCCTGGAGTAACTGCACCACATTCGCTTGCCATGCGACGTGAGTGGCTCGGCATCCGCCAAGCTGGTGATGATCTTCAGCATGCGTCTCCTGGTATCCCCAAACCCTTCGCCCTAGCGAATCTTAAACCCCATGAGAGCCACTGATCTCCGCGGGCCCGTCGTGAAGGCCGATGAGTCAGTAAGCCCATCCAGCTCCAGTCGGTCTAAGGCTTCCGTGACCTCCGAGACTATGAGGCGTCTTGGTGTGTCGGGTTGCCAGCCCCCGGACCCTGAGCTGGGCCCCCCCTGCTTTAGCAGATCCTCGATTTTCTGAAGTCTGGATTCCACCCCTCCGAACCTCTCCTCGACATTGTCGAAGCGGACTTGGCCTCACTGGGCCTGGAGAAGTGCCTCCATTTGGCTCATGTCTATGGTCACCATCCGAGCAGACGCGCCCCCCGGCTCGGGCTCCTCAGCTCCAGCACGAGCGGCAGTTTCACGCCTCCGCTTGGGACTGACCAGCTCGGGTCATCGTCATCGGGAATACTTCTGACCACCCCGTCCTTCAACCCCAGCTGCATAGGCCCCCTCGAAGCCATGCCCACTACAGCTGACGACACCTCGGGCCTTGAGCCAAAATGGCTTGAGCCGGAGGACTTGGTTTAGGGTTTAGGGTTTTTTTAGGGTGTTGGGTTTAGGGTTTAAGGTTTGTAAGTGTATGCGCACGGTGGGTGCGTTTCTTTAGGAATGGGGGTGCACCACTTCTCGCGCGCTTGCGTCAGCATGTAGTCCCGCCCCAACCACCCCAACTATTGTCCATTAGGGTTTAGGGTTCACCCGCCAAACCCCCCTCAAGGGGGGTTTTCTTGCTCTCTGCTTCCCTTCGCAGCTCTGCACTACATGATCACTTCTGAGATGGACTGGTGTCGGGTTGTAGTTCCTCGCGGCCTGTCGTCTGTTCGACGAGAAGAAAAAGGACTCCAACAAACAATTCGCCCCTCGCACCCTGCTGCAAAGCCCTAAAAATGATTGAGGAGGCCCTGCAGCCTTTGGGCTGGGAGGCCTTGATCCCCTTAAAAGGGCCTGCTGACAGGGCCTTTTAACGGCGGGACCCATTCAGGAGGCCCTGAAGCCAGCCTGGGGCCCCAGACCCCCCTGGCGGTACCCCCCAAGTCAGACCAAAAACAGAAAAAGACACCAGTGGTGGGGATTTCAGGTCCTCGCGGCGGCGTAGCCGCGTCGTTTCCGTTCCCGCATGCTCTCTCACGGTTACGCTCGGCCGGGGGCCTCGGTCGGAGCCTCCGCCCATGCAAATGGTCAGCGGCGCTCTCTGGGCAGTTTAGGGGGTTTAGAACTTAGGGTTTGGCGCCCCTAGACTTTCAGGGGTGTGAGGGGGCGGCATATCCATGTCTAGACACAAGGTTGCAATCTCCTGAGAAAACAATTACAAATTGGTTTCTGTTTCTTTGCCCCCCCGCTGTGAGCTTACACAGGCTAAAATATTGCCTTTTAGGGTTTAGGGCTGGCGCCCTCAATTCCCACGACCACTCTCCGATGGCTCCACCCATTGTCCATCCAAGCAATGGTGTCAATCACTGCTGCCGGACGTTCTCTGGGTCCAGGCACCCTAGAAAAAGGGTGGGTAGGCTTGGGTGGGAATTTCGGGCTTTTAGGGTTTAGGGTTCAGGCTTGATAGAGCAAGGGTTTAGGTTTTGAGGGTTTCTGTTCGGGTTTGTATCGGGGTTGTGTGGTTCCATGACGGTTTCTGTCACGATTTGGGGTTGAGGGCCTCTTGCAAGCTTTCCAAGGTATCGGGCGTCAGGCATTGGGCTCAGGGTTCAGGGTTTATTGTTTCGGGTTTGGGGTCCCGCAAAATCCCGAAAGCCAGACCCCTAACCCTCTATCCACAAGCTTGTGGTCGCAAAAACTGGTCCGAAGTCGGGCTTGATGACTGAGCCTCGAACACTTGTGATGTCAAAAACACCCACAACTTAGGGTTCAGGGCTCAGGGGGTGTGCGGTATGTTTATAGTCCTCAAACATTACCACCTAAGCCCTGTTTCATACCCCTAGACCCTGCGATGATGATTGCAACTGTTACTTTCGAGACTGTTACAGAGGTCTGAATCTGCAAGAACATCACTTTGTTCGTCCTTATTCCAAGACATACTGTCAAAACATACTGCTGCAGTTCTAATTAGCAAGGCTCGTTTTCCAAAACCTGCAACACCACAATAGTCCCGTTAAGCCCCTACATCAACCTCCAACCCTATCAAACCAAATTCACCTAAACCGTACTCCCTAGCCCTCAGCCCTAAACTTTCAACCCCCAAACTCTTACGGAACCCTTTGAAGAAGCCAGAACCTACAGCACCCTTAAAAGGAACCCTAAACCCTATTCAATCATGCGAGGTCACTTTCCCAGAGACTCCAATATCCCTTAATTAGGGAATATATGACAGGTTCCCTAACATGATTTTATATTCCCTAATTAAGGGATTTTGGAGAGAGCCGGGGGCGGCACCCGCAGGCTGTGGGCCACCCAGGCCACCAGGGCATTGGAGACAGGGTCCTGGACTTAGTCCTTTTTGATAGGGTCTTTATAAGGATTGATAGGTGTTTATGGGGCTTTATAAGGCTTCATCCTAAAAAGTTGAGGGGTTTGGGTCTTGGAAGTTTTGCCGCGTCAGGGTTTCAGGTTTAAGGTTAATACTCTCTTACAAGTCGTATGAGAGTCTTTGGGCTTTATGTGGCCTCATAAAGGCTTCATTGGGCTTTACAGTGATCTGCTTTATTACTATAGGTCCGTAAAGGTCCTTCTAACAAGCAGAGGGTGAAACACCTGCCTTCGACACTCTGCCACTGCTTAAGACAAGATTGCACTTGTCAGAAGCAAGCCAGCATGATCCGGATTGTGGTGTCGTAGCAAGCTGCGAACTTTTTTGTCCGGTTTCCCTGTGAAGATTCACTTGTCCCTGCGCCAGCGACGACCACAAAGTACCTCTGACCAGACTTGATCGACACGACATCTTCGATTTGCCAACAAGAGTTCGCGGTGCCCCAACAAATCAGATCCTCGTCGCTCCGCAGAGCGGCGAACCGGTTGCTGGTGGCAGAAATCGCCTCTATGGCTGTTGTGAGCTTCACACTCATGATCTTAGTGGTGGCAGCAACATCGCTGATGAGGTCGTATGGCAAAGCGGCATACTTCAGTAGCCGCTGGCGTGCTGCTCTTCTTTTTAGCAACTGTGCCTGGCACTTCGGCGATTCTTCGCTTCTTTAGCTGCCTGTAGCAGCTGTAGCATGGCCGATGGCCGACTTTTCACGCTATACACCTGGGGTGGCGCTTTAGGGTTTTTGGGGTTTACGGAGCTGGATTCTAGACGTAGCCCTCTGCTTTAGAGGTTGCCAGAGACTCCAGACCCCCTTAATCATTCATTTCGGTAATAACCTCACATTGTAACAGACTCCCTGATGAAGGTCTATTCCCTAATCAGTACAAGCTTATCAACAAACCTGATAAACCCTTTAACTATGGAAAACTATGCCAAATATGCAAGCAGCCATAGAAAGCTGGTGCTAATGTTACCTTATACTCCTCAGAAAACCATACCGCGAAATACAATAAACGCCTTGTTAAGGCACCGAAATTGACTCTAAGGCTTGTATCTTGATAAACGGCCCCGGTTGGAAAACCTTTAGAATCCAAACCCCTAAGTTCCAAAACCTACCTGGGGTTTCAAAACCCTATATATTTGAGGGTTGTGTGTACCACCCTGTTCGGCGAACAAGAGCTGCAAGTAAAAGGCTACTGAGTGGCTACTGCTGCAGGATCTTCAAAACCTATCCCCATGTAGCTTTTTTTGTGCTTATAGTACAATCTACCTTGAAACCCTAAACCCTAAACCCTGAACCCCATTTGCACCCCTTCTTAGCCTCTCGGACGAACCCCACCCAAGCCCCGGTTTTGGGGTTTAGGGTTTAAGGTTCAGGGTTTAGGGTTTAAGGCTCAGGGTATGGGCCATGGGGTTTAGGATATGAACTTTTGGGCAGGCTAGAGTTATAAAACATCTGAGGCCCGAGCGTCCGTCGCCTTCACCCCGGCCTCCGTTTCGTCAGGATTTGGGCTCCGGTTTAAGCTTCTTTTTCTCGTGCAACTAGACAGCCAGGAAAGAACGCATGTTTCTGCATAGGCCAGTAACGTGCCACACGCACAGAGACACACGAACCAATAAACGAACAAACGAGCCCAGAGACTTAATTACACCCGCGCACACAAAACTAAAGTTACCGCATCAGATCTTCCTCAGCAGTGTGTTGCTAGTAATCGCCTTGTTCTTGCCTTTTGTTACAGCTTTGCTGGTGAGATTGCCAGTGCTACCACCGTTACTTCTAGAAGCTGTTGAAGACTTGTGAGATGCTTTGCAGACTAGACTGCGTATTCATGATCATGGACATGGCTCGGGTTCACCAAGCAACTTACTAGACCCTAAACTCTAGCTCCCTTGGAAGGTCACCAACACGAAACATTGGAGATCTCTGTAATCAAAAGAGACTACGACACCAAAAAACTTGAAGTTGCTCAGTAAACCTTCAACCGGAGCCCCAGACCAACCCTCATTATAAACCCAAACCCTTCAGAAGGCTACACGTGTGTGGTTGTTGGTCAGGTTTATGGGGTTTCGCCCCCAGACCCAGCGTCCTGCCGCACTCCAGGGGGTTCGGACTGCTTCGTGTTTTTCGATGCTTTCAGGTTGCAGAGGTCCGAACTCGGGAGGGCCTCCGGCATTTTCGTTGCCAGTCATCTGGCCCTTCCGTAATGTAGGATGTGCAGCCATGCCTCGCTTGCGTTTGTCGAACTTCGGTCGGAAGCGGACGTCCCTGCGACGCCAGGGTCTAATCCGTTCTGAGAAGAAAGCATCTAAGGCCCAACCATGGTCTAATCCGTTCTGAGCAGAGAACATCCATGGCAAAAGCATGATGACGTCCATGGTCTGATCCGTTCTGAGAAGACAACATCCATGGCCCAAGCATGATGACATCCATGGTCTAATCCGTTCTGAGAAGACAACATCCATGGCCCAAGCATGATGACATCCATGGTCTAATCCGGTCTGAGAAGAGAGCATCCATGGCCCAACCATGATGACGTCCATGGTCTTCTCCGTTCTGAGAACTTCGCGCTCATGCTGACGCACGTTCCGGTAATCCCTCCACCCTACTTGCCCTTCGACGGCCAAACTCTAAACCATGTGAGCCTTCAAACATAGTCTTTACTGTCGCAAAACTAATGTTGAATCGCGTTTCGTGCGAGAGGGTTTCACAGTTGGTATTGTTGCCATGGCCATGACCCTTGTTACGTTTAGGTTGGTTTAGGATTTAGGTTTTAAGGTCTCCCTCGAAGGCCCCAACATGTCCCAATTTCAACCCCTTCTCATGAAACACAAAAGCTACTAAACCCACAGAGACACGAAAGCAAACCCTACCCACGACAGGATCCTTTCCTACTTGTCCAGTATCCTGGGGAACTAAACGTTAACCTTTGGGATTTTTTGGTGTTATATCGGGATTATAGTGTCCACAAAAGGTTAAAGGTCACCTACTCACCTATAGGTTTTAGGGCCCTAGCACCCTTATAGATTCGTTATAGAACCCTTTATGCACCCTTTTAAGCTACAACAAGATCCTTTTCGGACTCCGTGGGAGGATCCGCCTCGAAAAGGAGTCCCCGGCTCGTCCGCTGCATGTAAGGAATGAAGGGATCCTGGTCTAAGGGCTTAGATGGGGGTTTGAGGAACGCTTTGGGGTTAGGGTTTAGGGTTTTTGGCTTAGGGTTTGGATGAAGCTGTAGGGTTTAGGGGTTAGGGTTAGGTGTGCAAGTGGCTTTTAAAGGCTTTCAAACATTTACAAAAGTTTTGTGCGGGTTTTGCACGGGTCTCGGGCTTCTCAGTTTCCCAGTGGCAACATACCGGACTAAACAGAGAACACGTGTTCAACGACAGAAAGCAAGATTTTCAAGGATTTTGTACGGTTTTCTGGGTTCTATCGGTTGTAATTTGGCAGCCTTCAAAATTAGAACAAAGTCTGGGGTTATTGTACTACTATACTTGTAAGGACGCTTGAGAAGAAAATCAGTCATCACAAAGGCCCCTGAGCAACCAAAGGGTCCTTAGTTGGCTTTAACATACATGCTTCACAAGACATTACAGTGCTTGGTTTAAGAGGTTTCGTGACTTCTGGGGCACTTCTGGGGTGAAGGAGTCTCTAGGGTCCTGGGTTGACAACAGATCTCAGATGATTTCCAGACATGTAGGCCAGCATCTAGTGTGCATCTGCATAAGGCACTTAAACCAAGCTTCCGTGCAGCGGACATGATCCTCCGTGAGCTGAAATGCAGTCTGGCAACATGTTTTTGAGGGGCCCCTCCCCCCCACTCCCGATCGATGAGCTGCATGCCGCCATGCCCGGCCACCGGTCCCGCATCAACACGTTGGTGAGCACGCAGGCCGATCGCGAGAACTGATGTGTCTCCAAGATACCCGGGGCAGCGTACGCTTATGCCGAGTCCTGCATGAGAACGACATGGGATGTGTCATCCAAAATCTTCTGTTGAAAGAAGGGGGACACGTGGCTCGTTGTGGGAGTGTTCGGGTCCCATGGGAATGCTGAGAGCCTACACCCAGCCTCCACCCTAAATCCTGGAACCGTGATTGTAAGCCTAAAGTGTAGGGCCTCAATAAAGCCCTGCAGCACCAAATCCCTCAAAGCCTTAGCCTCAGACCTACACTTTAATTTCCCTGCGACCCTCACCCTGAAGTCTCCCTGGTTGTTACTCGGGAACTGGGGGAATAGGTTGTAGGGACTACTATGGGCGACCGTAACGGACTATCATAGTCTCTCATGCCCTACTAAGGACATGAAAAAGTGAATCCAGATTCCTTTTAACGATATACATATATTACATACATACATACATACATACTCATATTTAACAGATCAAAGGCCATCAAATGACCAAACGGCCCTAACATAGAATATGGCTTCGGGGTATGTTGCAGTATAACCAGACATGACATTGGTAATCATTCCGGTTTCTATATAATCTTGAGCCAAGGGGTCTGCTGGGTGTGGGATGACATGAGCCTGCAAGAATCTGCAGCCAAACCCTGGAAGACCCAAAAGCCTCGACCCAACTTCTGGTCTAAGCCCCACAAAGCTCGAATATGTGAACCCAGACACCAGCAAGCGACCCTGCACTCCATGTGCGTCGCGCCTCAAAGCTCTGCAAAGTGGTCGTCGGTGTAGGGTTTTAAGTTAAAGGTTCACTGGGCTTGCCAAGCTTTCAACCCAAAGAGACGCGAGCAACCCAAAACTCTTCCATCCCACACAACCCATTCAAAAAACAAGGGATCCTTGCTGAATTTTACTGCCCACAATTACCAGGGACCTCTGATTGAATGAGCGGCCCGACGGCCACTAAAACCCTCCAAGACCTTATTGAACCCTGTAAAAACATACACTACAAACAAGACCAAAGCCGAACTCAAACCCTTAAGGGAGCTCTAGGCCGCAAAACTCTACAAAACCCCAAATCGACCAACCAATCCCGAACCCCTCCACCCCACCCTCAACATTAGACCTTAAAAATCAAACAAACCCCGTCTAACCTCTCAGCTTTATACCCCCAAACCCTAGACCGCCCTCGACCCTCTGAGTTCCACCACGAAAGCCCGAAACCCTAAAACCCTAAACCCCTAAACCATCAAACCCCAAACCCTAAACCCTAAAACCCTGAAGATCAACCAGCTCCCAGCCCCGCCTGCATTCTCGAGATTTCCAGCTCCCGCGTCGCGGCCTCTGTGAAGTAGCAACCTCGGGGGCTGGCAATTAGAGGATGATGGGACTTAGTAAGGTGATAAGTACTTTAAACTGAGGTTATAAGTACTTATACGTATAGTTACCCTAGTGTTAAACCTTAGTTACTACGTCCCATGGTCTTTCAAATAAGGTTCGTGCAGGTGTCTCATCTACATTCTCTTAGTAGAAAATCTTCCAAGGCTTTTTTAAAGGGTGCAACGGCCTTTCTCTCGTCCAGCCTGCCTCATCGGGGCCTACACCAAGAGTGCACTCTGTGGGTACCCCCTCAGAAAAAGCTGCCCTCGACATGTACACAGCAGCGATAGCCAACTCATTGCACGTCGGACTAACGCTTTAGCCTACCTCACAGTCATTAAGAACGATGATGTCACCATCAGTGCTGCTACTTCCACCCTCAGGTTGTGTTTAAGTCGCAGGCTTAGTCGATAGCATCCCCGGTGTTGCGCGCGCCCCAGCGGCCGGCGAGGTAGACGAGGGAGTCAAAGAAGTAGGCAGAGGCGTCATTGACGTCCCAGCAGTAGGCACGGATGGCAAGGGAAACGAAGACACGACAGAAGGACCACCATCATTGCTAGTATGCCCAGCGAGTGCCACCTCGAACTGTGACACCCCAGTGGTTGCAGGACTGGTGTTCCCCATCGGGTTGAGCGAAGACGACGATGTAGTCAAAGTCCCCAAGGTAGGCGATGTACGCGGTGTCGAAGACTGTGAAGATATCACAGCAGAGTTCGTGGCAGCCTCGTCAGCCAGGACGCCACCACCGCATGCATCGTTGTCGGCGCGACCCGACCTCGGCGAACGCGACCTTGGCCAACTACCTCGAGGAGGATCCCGCGTGTCACTACTCCAATCAACCCATCCTCCACGGGCGGATTGAAGAACGGAAGCCGCTCCTTCAGGACATCCAGTCAGCTCCTGTAGTGCCGCCCCAAGCTCATCGTCGAAGGCTCGTACAAGTAGGTGCCGGTATTCAACCATCCATCTCATCACACGAGAACGGAGCACCCCAAAAGGCGGCAACCTCTATACTGGCCAGCTGGTCATGGAGGACGAAGCGCACGGTCAAGCAATATTTGCTCGGGTTCTGCGGTAAGAAAATCCTCTCCTACCGCCCAGATTTCGGTCGAGGTGCACTGGCCGACCTGGTCGACCATTTTCTGGAAACTATCGTACTCGAGCATCCCGAACAGGGATTTCTTACCTTCTCTGGCCGGCGGAACAAGCGCCGCCAAGTTGGGAAGAGGGATTTCTTACCTTTTCTGGCCGGCGGAACAACTGTCCTTCTCGTGTATCAAGCTGCTGGTCCGTACGGCGCTTTCCGCGGTTTGCTGTAGGTTTAGTGTGGTACTACCAAACTCCACTATGCCTTGAACAGCGGGACTTGGAGTGTCTAGGTAGATTGTAGTAACAGCAGGAATCACCTTAGAATGGTAGTACCAGGAATCTCTGGCCTACCTTGCAAGCCTCGAAACAACCTGTAAGGCCTTTTGAAAAGGCCTTCGATAGCGAACACACTCCTTGCACTTGTTTACAGGAAACTATACGAAACCCTACACACCAAGTCACCCAACAACCCTGCAACAAAACTCGACGTAAAGCTAATAACAAGCAACAATACACCCTATATTGAACAAAACCCACTTATGAGAACCTACTGCGCACTCAAGTGCCCATAGGGGTACCAAGTTGTTTGCTACAACACAACCAATACCAAAAAGACTGATAATACTAACATTGTTAAGAATACTATGACTGCTACGAATACTAAGAAAACGAACAAAGTTAGTACAACTAGTCATGCTACTAAAAACTACCAGCTACCAATCACACTAATAGCACTGTTCATATCCATAGTGCTAGTACTACTAGTACGACTAGCAATAAAGCATACTAGCAGGAATATTCAAACTACTATTCTTCATAACAACACGAATACAGAGTATAGTAGAGCCCATAAAGTTGCAAACCGGATAGAGGACCATTAGTGCTGGGATTCCCTATACATTACTCTTGGGAATTGAGGGTTTTTGGCTTCTACTGTAACAAGACTATTCAGACTACCAATCATACTTCATCCCTAAACCCTAAACCCCAAATTCACAATACTACGAATAAAGACATTAAAGACACTCTTCTTCAACAACCGGGCCCCAAAAAGTTCAAACTTTCTAAGATAGAGCTAAAATATAAGGCCAAAAAGTTTAAAGTTCTCCCGTTCACACCCGAAACCCGAAACCGAATTCATAATCGTACGAATGAAGACTAACAAGAAGAAGACGCACCGGGGACCACGCTGAGGCTAAACTGGCGCTCGAGGGTCCGATCCTGGAGTCGCCAAGACCTCGACTTTTCGAGGGTTTTCGTTGGAAAAAAGGACTTAGGGTATGGGACAAGAGGTTTAGGGATTTATGGTGTAGGATAGAGGGTTTAGGATAGAAGGTTTCGGTGGTTTTCGGTTCAAACCCAGGATTTAGGGTATAGGGGTACATGCTAGAAGGTTTGGGGTTTCAGGGTTTAGAGCACAAGGTGTGGCATCTGGGGTTTAGGATACTGGGCTTAGGAATTAGGAGCTAGAAGGGCTTAGGGCTTAGGGTTTAGGGTTTAGGGCTTAGGGTTTAGGGCTTAGGGTTTAGGGTTTAGGATTTAGGGCTTAGGGTTTAGGGTCTAGGGTTTAGGGATAGAAGGTTTAGCTTCTAGAACTTAGAATACAAGGTGTAAGTGTAGGATTTTGGGGTTTAGGATAGAGGGCTTTAAGTTCAGGATTTTAGGGTTTCGGATAGAGGGCTTCAGTTTAGGATTTTAGGGCTTAATGTAGGAACCTGATTAAGAAACCTTGGGCCTTTATTGGGGTTCCTTATATGAATCCTAATATACTGGGGGTTATAGGCCCAGGGTTTCTTAATCAGGTTCCTACATTAGGATAGAAGGTTTAAGTTTAGGCTTTTAGAGCTGCGAAGGCCATCGGCTACCTTTGTGTGCAAGGAGCCCTATACCCCTAAGTATATACTAGTTCAGGGTTTTGCGTTAGGCCTAAAAGATGTATGTACGACCAGACCTTCCAAAATTCCCTGACTAAGGAAAATACCTTAAACGATTCTTATTTACGGATCCTACTATGATTTAAGGTGTGCTCCTGAATTAGGGGGCTTTGGAAGGTCTGGGTGCGCTTAGGAAAGCCAGAAACCCTGCTTCACAGGATTCAGGGTTTAGGCTTTGGATACAATGCCCAAGCAGAGGAGTTTACGACGAGCATTTCCGAGCGCAAGGCAGATTGCATGGACAATGGCCACAACCAGGAAACCCAAAAATCCCTAAACCCGTTCCCCTAGGCCCTAAGCCCTTAAACCCCAAAAGGACGCCATGTCGGCACGTTTCGCAACGACCGACAGCGGCCCTCATGGCGTTCAGCTCGGACTCGCCATGCTCCTCTATCGCTATCGCATGCACGTCATCCGCCATGCTCGTATAATCTACGATAACACTACAGGTTACTGTAAAGGCTTAGTGTAGGGGGTCGAAATAAGTAGAATCGGGCCTTGGGGTGTATTGTATTATGATAATCAACCCCAACTCAATCCTTAAGAGTCATGTATAGGGAATCCCAGCACTATTTGGCCTTAATCCGGTTTCCAACTTTATGGAGTTTACTGTACAACCAATCATTCCGACCCCTATACCCTGTCTCCAATGTGCGTTTGCAAAAATTATGGCGATCTGAATCTCGCCAGAAGACATGAACCCTCTTGTAGAAACCCTCTCAAGCCAGTACAGAAACTTTGTAAGACCCCTATGCCCCTAACTCTAAACCATTGAACCCACAACTCCTAAACGCGGACCACTACATCCCCTTCTAAAGAGCACTAAACCCTAAACCCCTAAACCCCCAAACCCGAAACCCCTAAACCCCTGAACCCTACACCCCTAAACCCTAAACCCAAAGCCACAGTACCGGGGGCAAGGCTTTGCAGGCGATCGCGCCTCTGGCGCATTGGAGTCGGAATAATACCTGTTTTAGGGTTTCGGGAATTAGGGGTTCCGCTAAACAGTTCCTACAAGGGTCGTTGTTCAATAGCTCTTTTAGGGTTCGTGGGATTAGGGGTTCCTTTACAGGGTTCCTGTACAAATCCTGTAAGGGTTACTACTAGGTTCCCCAGTCGACCCTTAATGATAAGGGCACCCTTTTTGCTACTATTTGGTTTTAATAAGGAGACCCCACAACAAAAAGGGGAAAAGGGTACCACTGGAGAACCTAGACTACTAAGGGGTGGTTGCTATTAAGGGTTCCTATTAAGGGTTCCTATTTAAGGGTTGCTATTAAGGGTTCGGGGCTAGGGTTCAGGGCTAAGGATTGCGTCCGAGGGCTCTACGGGTTCAGGGCTCGAGGGATTCCAAAGACTCCAATATCCCTTAGTCAAGGAATATGGGTAGTTGTCAAAATTATGGTCCCTTTTTGTGTACCTATTATAATATGGCAGCTATTACTTAGGGTACCCAAAAAGGGACCATAATTTTGACAACCATCCATATACCTTAAATTATAGTAGGATCCCTAAGAATCTTCCTTAATTTAGGGATATTGGAGTCTTTGGGTATGGTTCTAGCGTTGAGGGTTCCACGCTTCGGTTCGGGGGTGCAGGGGTCTGAGTTTCGGTTGCCGGCTACCAACTTTTGTAGTCTACCGGTTTAGGGTTTAGGGTTTAGGGTGAGTCTACCCCGACCTTCCAACTTACCGTAAGAGCAAACCTCCAAAACGAAATAGGATGAACGATACTGCACACTTGAAGTATACTGTTGGAAGACCCTAAACCCTCAACCTAAACCCCTAAAGAAATAAGGAGCCGCCATCCTAGAACCCTGAGCACCAGGCACCCGCCCCTCCACTGCCCAAACCCCGAGTTTAGGAATAGGTTTTGGATTTAGGGTTAAGGGTTAAGGGTTTAGGGTTTAGAGTTTAGGGTTTAGGGTTTAGGGTTTAAGGTCTAGGGTTTGGGGTACCTGAAACCATTAACGAGAACGACGGATAACGGATAACTAACAATGCCAATGCTAGTAGTGTAATCTATGGCTAAACCCAGACCCACCACACCTCTTACATAGACCAACGCTTACCGAACATTGATATAAAACAACTTCTAGAACCTTGATTTTATAAGTTGCGAAAACCTTATAAAGACTCAAGCCCCAATGATTGACAAAGCGAGAGAAACGAAACTCAAAACCCTGAACCCAAACGCCGTAGAGAGCCCGGAAAGGTTCCTTCACAGGAAGCTTCGACGAACTCTAGATTCAGAAAGTTACTTGGAGGGGCAGGGGACTTAGTAAGCCGTTTATAAGTAGGGTTGCAATTGGGGTAACTCCGTTTAGGGTAACTATAACTCTACTTATAAGCTACTTGCTAAGTCCCCTGCCCCTCCAAGTAAAAATCGAAACCTCTAAAGGAACCCTAGATTCATAAAGAAAAGGAGGGCCCGGCTTGAAAGCTGAACACTGAACCCAAAAAGCTCACCCCTGCCCAAACCCTAAACAGCCCTAAATCCTATAGAACAGTTAACTAACTTGCAGTCACCCCTAAAGGAACCCCTTTAAAAGGGGGCCCCAAAGCTATAACAGCCACAGGAACTCCAGCAAACCCTAACTTTGTGGGACTCTTTGGCCCTCATCTTCCTTCCTTTGTCGTAACCCTTGAAGGGCTACTGTAAGGCTTCCTTTAAGGAGCTACTATAAGGGTTCCTCTAAAAGGCTCTATAAGGGTTTAGAGTTTCCGAAAATAGGGGTACCTTATTTTGGGGTCCTTATAATAAGGATCCTACTACTTAGGGTACTATATTAGGGTCCCCTATTTTCGGAAACTCCCATAAGGCTTCCTTTAAGGAGCCCTTGATGGGTATGAGGGACTCCGTTGCAGGAACCCTATAAGGTTCCTTGATAGGAACCTTTTAAATAGCAAATTCAGGGACCCCAAACAAACCCGTTAAGGGTTACTATGGGGCTCCCTTTTCAGGGTTACTGTTGGGGGTTCCTTTAAAGGGTTACTATTGGGTTCCTTCAAGGGGTTACTATAGGGGTTCCGTTAATAGTCTCCTTCAAAGGCTTAGCATAGGGATTCCTGTGCTAGACTCCTTTATTTGGAGGATCATGCGACTTAGTAAGGAAGGTTACAAGTACCCTACTTGGGGTTATAAGTATTTATAAGTATGGTTACCTTGTTTATAACTCCAGTTACTAAGTCCCATGATCCTTTAAGTAATCGACTCCTTTTACTTTAAGGACCCGTCGAATCAACAGAGGACCCGACCTGAGGCGCTTCCAGGCCGGATGGTACACCGAGCGGCGGAAGGCCTCGGAGACCTGACAAAGTGACAGCGTAAAATATCTTAGGGCTTAGGGTCTTAGGGTTTAGGGTCTCGGGGTTTAGGGTCTACAGATTTAGGGTTTAGAGCTTAGGGGTTTAGGGCTTGGTGTGTAGAGGTTTAGGGTCTACAGGTTTAGGGTTTAGGGCTTAGGGTCTCAGGCTTGGGGGTTTCGGGTTTGGGGTTTAGGATGGTTTAGGGCTTGAGCTTCCTTTGAGGGCCCTTTTTAAGGAGCTACAGAAAAGGCATCTAGAGGGCTTTATTAGGGCTCCCGTCAGGCCTCTTGAGGGCTTCTGTCAGGGCTACTACAAAGGGTTCCTGTAAGGCTATCGCCCGCATGGCTCTTTCGAGCCATCAAACCCTAAACCCTTCTGCTGTAGGGTTTTTGGGTTTAACTTTCGGGTTTAGGGTTTATCACAGGGACCCTTAAGGGGGTAGGTGGTCTTAATACCTATAAGAAGGACCGAATAAGGCCTGTTTAAGGAAGTATAGTCCCCTAGCCCCCACCCGTCTTAGCAGGTTTCAGGCTTCAGGGCCGGTTAGGTCTCACCCAAAAGCCCCTAAGCACTTTAGGGTTTAGGGTTTAGGATTCAGGTGGAGGCTTCCGGGAAACCTAAGCCCTAACCCCCAATGCCCAAACTCTAGGTCTACATACTATAGAACCCCCAAAATACTGTAGGTAATTATGAAGGCCCCTATATTAAACCCTACATAAACCATAATTACCCTAAACCCTAAACACCCTAAACGGCCCTAAACACCCTCAACCCTACACTCCTCCTTCCCGTAGACGGCCTCCATGTCCAGCCGATCGTGATTGAAAAGAAGATCCACGGCTACTACCTTTGCCAGAGACTCCACCATCCCTTAATTAAGGAGTATACTTTTAATCATATCAGGGATCCTACTATAATTCACGGTATATTCCTTAATTTAAGGGATACGGGAGTCTCTGGGTTCCCGGCAAGGTTTACGTTTTCGGCGCTTGGGGTTCAGTGCTCTAGGGTTTCAGGGATTCCCCGGGCTTTCGGCTAAGGGTTGGCGGTTTGAGGCGGCAAGTTCCTTTCGCAGGGGCTTCGACATCCCTAAATAATCAAGTTAAGGCCAGACATAGCTACTATACTTCGATGAACCCGTGTTATATCTTATGATGAGTACAGTGACCTTATGCATAACTCCACTTGTTCGTACTTGCTATATAGCTACACTATAGCACACCCCACCACCGCCATTCCTGTGTTCTGTTTCTGAAGGACCCTACATTTGGGTGCGAGGGTGGAGAGAGCGAAAGGTTCTGCAGGACCGGGTCATGCAGGGCTTGCGCAAGAGCCTTTAGGTCGAGCACGACTTTGCCTGCTGGCCCTGCGTCAGCACTCGATGCTTGCGCAAACTTTGCACTGCCTGCCTCCGAAACGTCTGTAAATTTCAAGCAAGTTTGCTAAACATCCCTCAGTTGATCCTGCACACTGCTACTGTCACCGCCACAGCTTGGATTACCCCACGTCACGACAGCGCCATCGCCAAGAATGGCAGCAAAAGAGGCGGCAGATGCTTGGATATGTTGCACATTCTTCAGCTGATCCTGCACAGCACTGCTGTCGCCACCGCGACCAGCCTCACCCCAAGTCATGACGGTCCCGTCGCCAAGCACGGCGGCGAAAGCGCCGAGGGTGCCTTTGATATGCTGAACATCCCTCAGCTGATCCTGCACAGCGCTGCTGTCACCGCCATGCGCGGCATCACCCCACGTCACGACGGATCCGTCCCTCAGAATGGCAGCAAAAGCGCCGTCAGAGGCTTGGATCTGCAGCACATTCTGCAGCTGAGCCTGCACAGCACTACTGTCACCACCCCGGTTTGCACCCCAGGTCACGACGGATCCATCGTCACGAATGGCAGCAAAAGCGCCGCCGCAGGCTTGGATCTGCAGCACATTCTTCAGCTGAGCCTGCACAGAACTATTGTCACCACCACGGCGAGCATCGCCCCAGGTTACGACGGATCCATCGTCAAGAATGGCAGCAAAAGCGCCTGATGAGCTCTCGATGTGCTGCACGTTCTGCAGCTGAGCCTGCACGGCACTACTGTCACCACCAAACTCAGCATCACCCCAGGTCACGACGGATCCATCCTCAAGAATGGCAGCGAAAGCGCCCGTAGAGCCTTGGATCTGCAGCACGTTCCTCAGCTGATCCTGCACTGCACTACTGTTACCACCAAAGTCTGCCCAACCCCAAGTTACAACGGATCTATCGACAACAATGGCAGCAAAAGCTCTGGCAGAGGCTTGGATTTGCTGCACATTCTTCAGCTGATCCTGAACAGCAGTACTGTCACCACCGTGGTGACGAAAGTCAGGGCCACCCCAAGTAACGACGGACCCATCGCCAAGAAGGGCAGCAAAAGCCCTTCCAGTGGCTTGAATGTGCTGCACGTTCCTCAGCTGACCCTGCACAGAACTGCTATCACCACCAAAGTTGGGAGCACCCCAGGTCACGACCGATCCGTCACCGAGAATCACAGCAAAAGCGCCAGCTGTGGCAGATGCTTGCACTCGGTTGACGTGTAGGGCCAGTGAGTCGCCATTCCGCACTCCTGAATCCACGATCACTGCGCTGTCATCCAAAACAACGCCAGATGAATCCACCAGGCGCCCTTTCCCGACTCCCAGAGCAATTTGTGCCTGGCGTCTTAAAGTTTCTACCGCCTCATCCATGCTTGCTTTCACTGCTGCTGTCCTGCCACTGAGCAGTCTGATTTCCACAGTAATCGACATGTTGGGATTTGGAGTGCGCAGCGGCTAGCGACTAGGATTCCGCAATTCCCTGCCTAAGCTTAAGCTGCAGGATCTGAGAGGCGCTCTTGAAGGTTACTATACACTTACAATACGGTTCCTAAAGGGGTATCATATGTAAGCTACTATACGGGTGCTATATGGCTACTATAAGGTTACTATACATATTATATATTAGAATTCTAATCAGGAACCACCAAAACCCTATTCTAATTATTCAGGCCCCTACATTAGACCGAGACTGAAGCCAACTCCCGGAGACCCTCATCCTCAGCCCCCAAGCCCCGAAAACCAGACTCTTTTCCATAGTTTTGGCTTCTTCGAAGGGCCCAAAGACTCCGATATTCTTTAATTAAGGAATACTCCTCAAATCATATTAGGGATCCTACTAATTGTAACTGAAGGTATATTCCTTAATTAAGGGATATTGGAGTCTTTGGGTTAAGCTTCTTGGAAGAGTGTGTATATGGGTTATGTGGGGTTTCGCATTTAAGGGCGCGGAGTTTAGGGTTCCTTCGAGATTTCCTGTTTTTTCTAAGGGGTCCCTATGGGGTTCATGTAACTACTTCAGGGTTCAGCGTTTTAGAGCTTCAGGGTTTATGGATCAAGGGCTAAGGGTTTAAGAGCTTGGGGTGCAAGGGCTTGGGGTTTCGAAGTTGACAAGTTTGGGGTTTCAGTGCTTTGGGTTTCAGGGTTTAGGGTTCAAAGGCTTGGCCCTAAACCCAAACCCTAAACCCTTGGGGCTTTAGGGTTTAAGGGCTCGGGGTTTAGGGCTTAAGGGCTTAGGGGCTTATAGTCGTTGCTGGGGTGAGGGCCTATGGGTTCAGGCTTTCAGGGCGTGGTGTTCAGGGTTTCGGGTTTAAGTTTCTTCTAGGTGGGGCTTTTAAAGCTTTTGAAAAACATTAGTAAATAAGATCCTCTTACACCCCATAAGGGAAAATATAAAATGTCCCAAAGCCCTACCTAGTCTTAGGCTTTGGCTCAGGGACGACTCCGGAGTTTACGGACCAGTTGAGGACCTACTTGTCCAGTATCCAAGGAGGAACTAAAGGTTAACAGCTGGGGTGAAACCCCTAAAAGGCTAAAGCTCACCGGCTCACCTCGTCTACTACTAAGTTATTATACCCAGTATGGAAACCCCTAAAGTACCAAAGTACCATTAACCCTCCTTCAAGGGTTGCCCACTCTACTGCCAAGCTCCTGACTCCTGACTCCTAACCCCTTAACCCCTTAACCCCCTAAACCCAACCCCTGAACCCAAATCCCTAAACCCTAGGCCAACGGTGCAAGGAGCATACTAGGTGTCGATTTCAACAGCCCAGAACATTATTTATAGTTAGGACTCTATATTAAGAAAAGTACGGCAAATCAAAAATCTCCCAAATCCATACCCGGCATAGTATAGGGCTGCAGACTTGCTAGATCGAAAGCTCTGCACCAACAGTCACTATCTAGGTTCCCCAGTAGACCCTTAATGATAAGGGTACCCTTTTTACTACTATTTGGTTTTAATAAGGAGACCCCACAACAGAAAGGGGAAAAGGGTACCACTGGAGAACCAACCCTAAACCCTAAACCCTAAGCCCTAAACCCTGAACCCTAAACCCTAAACCCTAAACCCCAAGCCCTAAGCCCTAAACCCTAAACCCTAAGCCCTAAACCCTAAACCCCAAGCCCTAAGCCCTAAACCCTAAACCCTAAGCCCTAAACCCTAAACCCGAAACCCTAAACCCTAAGCCCTAAACCCTAAGCCCTAAACCCTAAACCCTAAGCCCTAAACCCTAAGCCCTAAACTATAGCTATGGGATCCCTCTTTAAGGATGATTGGGATCCCGGGGCTTCGTAACTACGGTCTTTAAGGGTTTAGGGTTTAGGGTTTAGGGTTTAGTCTATTTAAAGGTTCATGGGAATTAGTTACTAAGGTTATAGGTAAGGCAACCATATTTATAACCACTTATACCCAATTACGGCAGTCATACCTTACTTACAAAGTCGCATGGTCCTCCAAGTATGGGAGGGGGGCGAGAAGGTATTCAACCCAATACTCCCTTCGTCTCCCCCGCTCTCCCTAAGCCTAAGCTTCCCTGAAGATTTTCGAAGAATCCCTTGTACCCGGCCCCCTTGAACCACCCTCCCTTAAGGATCCTATGAGCTCATTCTGTTTTGCTCGAACTAGGCGAGACTTCACGACGAGAGCGTCTTTGCCTTCCGGGCCCTCGCCAGCACTCCCCGATGCTTGCACAACTTGCGTATTGGCGACCAGCCCCGAGGTCACGACGATTCCGTCGTCAAGGACGGCAGCGAAAGCCCCGGTAGTACCACACATTCCTCTGCTGATCCTGCTACTATAGGGGCCTCAAAAATTAGAATGGGGTTTTGGGGCCCATTATACTATAACTATAATAAGGAACCCGGGGTTTAAGGCTTTGGGGGGTTAAGGGTTTTAGGGTTTAGGGGTCGCCGTTTTCCAGCGACACCCAAGAAAGGCAGTGAAAGCACCCCCATCGTCATCGACCTAGGCTTGGATCTGCGGCATGTTCTTAAGCTGGTCCTGGAGAGCGGTACTGTCACCACCAGCGGTAGCCTCACCCCAGGTCACGACAGATCCGTCGCCAAGAATGGCAGCGAAAGCGTAGCCAGAGGCTTGGATCCACTGCACATGCTTCAGCTGAGCCTGCACAGCACTACTGTCACCACCCAAGGCCTTATTACCCCATGTCACGACAGATCCATTGTCAAGAATGGCAGCAAACGCGTTCTCGGAGGCTTGGATCTGCTGCACATTCTTCAGCTGATCCTGCACAGTGCTATTGTCACCACCCCGGCGAGGATCACCCCAGGTCACAACGGTTCCATCACCGAGGACAGCAGCGAACGCACCAGTAGAGCCTTGCATGTGCTGCACATTCTTCAGCTGATCCTGCACAGCACTACTGTCACCACCAAAGCGAGCATGACCCCAGGTCACGACAGAGCCATCACCAAGAATGGCAGCAAAAGCGAGGCTCGTGGCTTGGATCTGTTGCACCTTCTTCAGCTGTTCTTGCACAGCCATGCTGTCACCGCCGCATTCAGCGTCACCCCAGGTCACCACAGAACCGTCGCCGAGAATGGCAGCGAAAGCATGGCCAGAGGCTTGGATCTGCTGCACATTCCGTAGCTGAGCCTGCACGGCACTACTGTCACCACCCAGGCCGTCATTACCCCAGGTCACGACAGATCCATTGTCAAGAATGGCAGCAAACGCGTTGTCGGTGGCTTGGATCTGCCGCACATTCTTCAGCTCATCCTGAACAGCGCTATTGTCACCACCCCGGCCAGGATCACCCCAGGTCACGACGGTTCCATCACCGAGGACGGCGGCAAAAGCGCCGGTAGAGCCTTGGATGTGCTGCACATTCCTCAGCTGATCCTGCACCTCACTACTGTCACCCCCACCATCAGCAGCGCCCCAGGTAACGACAGACCCATCGCGAAGAATGGCCGCAAAAGCCAGACGAGTGGTTTGAATACGTTGCACGTTTCTCAGCTGACCCTGCACAGAACTGCTATCACCACCAAAGTTGGGAGCACCCCAGGTCACGACCGATCCATCACCAAGAACCACCGCGAAAGCGACAGCTGTGGCAGATGCTTGCACTCGGTTGACGTGTAGGGCCAGTGAGTCGCCATTCCGCACTCCTGAATCCTCGATCACTGCGCTTTCATCCAAAACAACGCCAGACGAATCCACCAGGCGCCCTTTCCCGACTCCCAGAGCAATTTGTGCCCGGTGTCTTAAAGTTTCTACCGCCTCATCCATGCTTGCTTTCACTGCTGCTGTCCTGCCACTGAGCAATCCGATTTCCACAGTAATCGACATGTCGCACGGCGGAGATTCCGAAACTCTATACCCTAACTTGCTCGGATTTTGCAGTGCGAGGCGGCTAGGAGGTGGACCCAGAATCTCCTGACTTATGCTGCAGAACCTGTATACGGCCACTATAAGGATACTGTAATCATAAGGTTGCTGTATGTATAATAACACAGACTTTTCTGAAACTCCAGTGTGCTATCGGGACCTGAACAGTTGGAATAAGATTTGGGGGTGCTGTATTTATCCGGAAATATCTAGAGGGACGATACTGCAAGGGGATGAGTAGTTGTTCCGATTCTTATGCTGCTCCCTTTTCATACCAATTTTAAAGGCCCTTATAGCTTCCCTTATAGAAACCTTTAGATGAACCCCACCTGGGCACTACTACATCACGTTATTATGGAACATACCTTAAATTATAGTAGGATCCCTAATATGATTTGCGGAACGTTCCTTAGTGAAGGGATATTGGAGTCCCGCAAACCGTAAACCCTACAGATCCGTTATAGGATCCCTTACAGGAACCCTTAAACGAACCGTTTAGGATCCCTTATAGGAGCCCTTAGATCTCTTAAAGTCGCTGGGTAATTAGTCGACCCCTACATTAAGGCAATGGACCAGGCCAAGCCCCTAGCCCTTTCGCGGGAATCCCTTCAAGAAAGTGCCATAATGTAGGGACCTTTCTACTTAGAGCAGGGCCTTGGGCTCCTTGCTTCCGTTATAGTATAACATACCACCAAACCCTATTCAAATTATTAAGGCCCCTATTACATTGATCTGTCCATTCTCAGTTGGCAACTTTTCAAAGGGGAACCCGAAACCCTAAATCGAGTTTAGGGTTTACCTATCGCCCCAAACCCTCCAAAGTAGTAGGTTCTGACCCCTTAAGTACCAAGTGTCGCCTTTTGAACAGTAGGTTCCTGGAACCCCACCCTAAACCCTAAACCCTAAACCAGCTGGGGCTTGGGTGTTTCCCTGTTGGCGAGTCGGAAGGCATGGCTGCAAGCATTGAGCTGGCTGACATGTGCCCAGAGGACCCAATATCCATTAATTAGGGAATATGGCTTAAATCATAATATGAAGCCCCTTATAATTTAAGGTATATTCCATAATTAAGGGGTATGGGGCTCTCTGGGTGCCTATAAGACACCCAGAGACTCCAACATCCCTTAGGAATATACCTTGAATTATAGCTTCAAGGAATCCTTAAAATGGATCTTTTAGGGTTCTATGAAGGGAATTAACGAATAATACCTTTAATTTTAGTAGGATCCCTAATACGATTTACAGTGGAATCACTGTAAGGAACATTCCTTAATTAAGGGATTTTGGGGTTTCTGGACATGTTTGCAGACTCTTTTGCCTTACTAAGCTTCGTGATCCCCCCTAATAAACCCCAAAACCTGTCGCTCTTGGGCTGCTAGTAGGCTTTAGGGTTTAGGGTTTATGGCTTAGGGGATTTAGGGTTTGGATGGCTTAGGGGCTTTAGGGTTCAGTAAACCCCATAAAGTCCCAGAAGGCCCTCTGATACAACCCTCAAATAGTACTTGGAGGCCCTTTTGACTTAGTAAGTCTACTTAGTATCCCTTAGAAACCCTATTATAATCCCCCATACCCCACCTTACTAACCCTACTTACTAAGTCAAAAGGGCCTCAAATAGTATGACCTCTTGTAGATCCTTCTGAACCCCTTTGTACCAAGACGTCAAAACCCAAAAGCAAACCCAAACCCCGCCTGAAAGCGCTTGAAATCTCCATAGATCCCCTCAGAAACCCAAATGAAACCAGACAAGCAGATAAAACCAGTAAAACAACTCCTGTAAGCAGATAAAACCAGTAAAACAACTCCTGTAAAGCCCTGTCCATCCCCTTCCAAAGCCCTGAGTCAATAGTGCCTTCAACCCTAAACCCTCAATCCTAACTTCAAAACCCTGGAACCCTGGGCCCTGAACTAATCAAATCCGAAACCCTAAACTCTAAACCCTACCAACAGAACCTTTCAACAAACAACTCCGACAACCTAAAGCCCTTGAATAAACCCTAAACCTCTTACTGTAAACCCGAAAAACCTAAAACCCAAACCTAAGCTCCCGAAGCCCTAAGCCTAAATCCCAAAACCCTAAACCCAAAGCCTAACATCCCTAAACCCTAAGCCCAAAGCCTTAAACCGAAAAAAAAAGCATAACGCGCCGTGGACTTCCGAGCCCTAGACCCCTCCATCTGAAATTCTTAAACTTGCCTTTCAGGGTTCCTTTAACCCTAGTTTGGGGCTTAGGGCATTGGGTTTAGGGTTTAGGGTTTAGGGCTTTGGGGCTTAGGGTTTAGGGCTTAGGGCTTTGGGGTTTAGGGTTTACCGTTTAGGCGGCTTTTGGGCTATTTTGATGCCAGGGTTCCTTCCCAGACCCCGGGAAGATCTAAAAAGTAGATCCCCTAATTTGGGACCCTAGCTACTAAAGGGTAGATTATAGGAACCCCTGAAGGGATCTACTTTTTGGATCCTCCTGGGGGTCTGGGTTTAAGGCTTCCGGGATCCTTCACAGGGATCTTTAAGGGATCCTTTAAGGGTTTAGGGGTTGCTCCTGTAATGTTACCTTTGAGGGTTCCTTTAAGGCTTCCGTTGAAGAGAGCTTTAAGGGATCCTTCAAGGGAAAGGGTTCACCTTATAGGGCTGTTGTAATCCCAAATTCTTCAAGTTACCCCTGTAAAGTTCCATTATAGGATCCCCTTTAGAGGGTACTATAGGTTTCTATAATAGGGGTTCCCTTTATAGGAACACGTTAGAGGAGCCCTAGTTTTGGGCCTGCAAAAAATAGAATAGAATTCTAGGCCCTAAGCCCTAATTGAACCCTAAACCCTCATAGAATCCTTATAGTTAGTAACCCTTCTAGAACCCTTTAAAGGAACCCAGCCCTAAACCCTAAACTCTAAACCCTCATAGAATCCTTCAAGCACCCCGTCTAGAACCCTTTCAAGGCACCTTAAAGTTTTTAAAGGAACCCTGACTAAAGGAGTCGTTATTCAGGCTTCTTTATGAAACCTTAAGCCCTAAACCCTCATAGAAGCCATACAGTAACCCATTCAGCCCTCATACGGTTGATGGACAAAATCCTGCATGACCCTAAGGACCCTAAACTATGGGAATTATGGTATATTCCTTATAATGGGTAATGCAGGATTTTGTCCATCAACCGTAGGACCCTTGTAGTAACCCTTCCTGAACCCTTTATTAAACACCTAAACCCCGATTAAACCCTACAACTTTTTTGAAGCAACCCTACTTGGAGGATCATGAGACTTAGTAAGTAAGGTTATAAGTACCCTAGTTACTAAGTCCCATGATCCTTTAAGCAGACCCTGAACCTGAACCCTTAAAGGTAACGCCATTATAGAAAAACACCATAGATCCCTTATAGATCCCTCAAAGGAACCCTTAAGGATCCCTTAAAGGATCCCTTAAAGGAACCCTTGAGGATCCCTTAACGGATCCTTTAAGCATAACCCTAAACCTTAAACCCTTAAAGGTAACCGTATGATAAAACCCCCCAGTACCCTTGAAAAGGAGCCCTTATAACCCTAGTGACTAAGTCCCATGATCCTTTTAGTAAAGCTTCCGAGGCCCTAAACCTTAAACCCTAAACGCTTTGAGCCCTCATAGAACCCTTGTAGTAACCCTTCCAGGACCCTTTTTCAAATACCGAAACCCTGATTAAACCCTAAAACTTTTTTACAGCAATAGAAAAACACCATAGATCCCTGATAGATCCCTTAAAGGATCCCTTAAAGGAACCCTTAAGGATCCCTTAAAGGAACCCTTAAGGATCCCTTAAAGGATCCTTTAAGTAAAGCTTCCGAGGCCCCGGCCCCGAAGACCACGTCGTTGGCCACGTCCCGTTCGGAGCGCGGGCCCCGCGCGCGGGGCTCCGGGGGGGGCCGGCCCTGGGCTTCGTTGAGACTCCTAGGGTTCCTTTAAGGGGATCCATAAGTTGTTTAGGGCTTAAGGGTTTTTTTCAGAGCCTCTTTTCGATGTGCAGAGGCCCTTTAAAAAGTTCAGGGTTTCGGGTTTAGGGTTAAGGAACTTTAGAAAGAAACCATAACAAGGAACCTTACAAAGGTAGGTCTTTTCGGCTACAGGTAAGGTTTAGGGTTTAGGATCGAAAATTAATTAATCGGGTTCCCTCAAAAGGATCTATAGCGGGAGATAGGGTTTAGGGTTTTGGGCTTAGGGTTTAGGGTCTAGGGGTCAGGGTTCAGGATTTAGGAGGGGTTAAACAGGGTTTACATAAAGTGCTTTATAAAATGCCAAGGTTCCAGAGTTTGCATGGGGTTTTCTGGTACTCTGATGAAGGTTTCTAGGGATTCTGGTTTTCGAGGGGCTTATAAGTGCTGTATGGTGGTTGACAAGTCCTTAATGAGGTTTGATGCGGGCTTTATGGGGCTTTATCAGTGTTTTATACGGGCTTTCCAGGGCTTTAAGGGCGACAGACCTGATGCTTTGGACGATGCCAGGCTACCGTGTGCCTGAGCTCTGCGGTCATCTTCTCTTTGGAGGCCCTGTTCTCTCTTGGCGTCCTCGGGTTTTGTTAAATCATTCAGTTCAAAAGAAATACTCAATGAGGCAAGTTGCTGGCCTATTTCAAAAGGTCTATTCTCTCGGATATGGCCCGGGCGACATTCGCAGACCTGTTGTGCCACTGTGGCAAAGCGCCCGTGCGAGCATCGCGAGATTCTCAGTGCATCGGATGCGAACCGCAAGCTGCTCTTTCTCCTCCTGGCCTATCGTAGGTGATCTCCACTTTGCAGGCAACAGCTGACTCTCGATGGGTGCTCCCGGTACTTGGACTTAGTAAGCAAGGTTATAAACTTAGAACTTATACGACTTATACGTACCTTAATTGAGGCTACAGGTAATTACAAGTGTAGCGCCTTATGTATAACCTGAATTACTATAAGACTAAGTTTCATGATCCTTCAAGTAGGCGTCCCCTCTTCGAGTTGAGCCGGTATGGTGTCTGGAAGCCCTTAATCGCTGGGTCTCAGTCAAATAGTCTTACACCCGAAAATGGGTAGTTGTCAAACTTAGGGTCCCTTTTTGGGTACCCTAAATAATAGGTGCCGTATTATGATAGGGACCCAAAAAGGGACCATAATTTTGACAACCACCCATATATTGAGGCTTTTGGGCCCAAAGACCATACTATAGAAGGCTTTTGGGCTATTTTGATGCCCAGGACCCTAATTTTGACAACCACCCGAAAATGGCAAACAACAACTACATCCAGTGGCCTGTCGAGCAGAGCCTACTGGGTTCTTTTTAAGGGATTTACTTTAGGTTAATTTAAGTTCTTCTTCTTCTTCGATTGCTGTTAGAGTCCCATAGGACGCACTCTCAAATTCATGCATACATGTACGGCAGCAGCATCATGTGTCGGCCTTCGGCCAGACTCTTAGTACCCTGCCATCACCTGTGCCGCAGAATGCTCTATGTCTTATGACTGCACCCTGCGATTGGAAATTTCGAGCTTGGAGACGCCGTAACAGTTTGAGCAGACAAAGTTGATGGTAGCGGTCATGGTCAGCTTCGGGCATCGGTGGCAACCTAACTTCATCAAAGCAGAGGATCCACTTCAGAGCCCTTCGGGCCCAAGAGTCAAAATCTTGCTTGAAGCTGTCATCTCCCATCAAAGCTGTCAACTCAAGCCTAGCCACCTCTCCACAATCAGTCGCTGCATCAGGATTACTTGGATTGCTTGGAGCTTCTCCAGTGGGCCTTAAAGTGGCCCACCATTGAACTGGTCCGGGCACTCGTGCTGGAGCCCTCCAAGCTCTGTTGTGTCGAGCCCCTGTTCTCTCAAACGGCAACAAATCTGCAGCATCCGCATGCTCATACACTAAGCGGCATGATTGGACATGGTACAAATGCGCTTTAAGACGGAATGTCGTCCAATACTCAACTCCGCATACAGCGCACACCGAGCCAGCAACATGCGCAAGAGAGGATCTTTCATTGTGTGCCTTCATCCTATGTACCGCAAGTGCCGCTTTCGACCCAAATGAGCACCCGCATTTGCCACATGGCCACGTCAGGCAACTTGCAACACTCGGCAACGCAATAACAACACCTCCTGCAGCCTCAAGGTCGGCGAGCTCTAACATGTGCTGGATGGCGGCATCATACACCTCAGCCCTCTGCTTGAGCACATGTCGAGCATAGCTTTTCAGGAGGGTCGGGTTCTGTTCAAAACGACGGACAAGGGCATCAAGGCATGCAGCAGAAGCATCCAAACTTCCCCAATCCAACGCAAGCGCCTGCAACACCACATCAAGATCAGCAACAGCATCTCGCAACCAATTTCCTGCTTCAACCGTCGCTTCCCACAAGTAGCCAGCATCATGCTGAACAACAAGCTTCAACTGTCGGACACGCTCAACTCGAAGGTTCTCTGTAGGCCCGAGCATGCCAAGAATCGTGCAGACCTGCTCGTCAGTGAGCATCTTGGCACTTCTACCTACAATCGGTCGAAAGCTCCGTCTGCAGTAGTTCATGTAATGTGTGTTGTATGCCTTGCTTTCAGTCTTGGATCTGAAAAACCACAAGCCCGATCCAAAGCAGTAGCGACCAATCACGAGCGATCGTAAGAGATGTGTTTTCTCTTGCCATTGGAGATCGGCATTTCTAAGCAGTGTCGCTCGCAATCTCTTGAAAACAGGCTCGGCAGCTCTAGCACGCGCATGTATATCATCCAAGCACGACTCTGTGTGAGTGACAACGCTGCCCAAGTGAACATATCTCTCAACCAGGCGCAACTTCTCAACACGTTGATTCGAGAACTCAAGCTGCAAGCAAGGCTCCGCAGAAGAGAGAAGTTCACGCCTCGTAGCTCTACTGTTTTTTCCAGCAAGCACAACCATGGCCTCCGTTTTGCCAGCGCTAAAATTAAGAGAGACACCAGTGTCTCTACAGCATGAGTCAGCGATGAGAGTGGTGCGCTTGAGGTTTCCTGCCACGAGCGTCGCATCGCATCTGGGTGTCATGATGGCGATATCATCCGCCCAGCTTGGCGCTGGTCCAGGCTCTCCGGCATGGCTCGCGTACGTCTGCAGACCCCTCAACCTCCAACCGTTCACTGAGCCCTTGCAGGAAAACAGTCTGTGTGTATTGATACAAGATGTCTGCCAGTGGCGTCCCTGGCACGGATCCCGTATGCGTGGCTTGCAATCTGTCTTCAAACAGGCTCATGGCAAACCATGAGTCGACCATGGCGTTTCGCAAGAAACAAATAAGACCATGCGGAACGGCTGCTGTGGAGAGTAAGCCTGGGCCCGCCAGGACAGCCAGCAGCCTGTTTTGCTCACTCACATCCCCATGCAACGCTTCAACAAAAGCTTGCAACTGTTCAGGAGATGACAAGGCTGCCCCATCGAACAAGTGGTCCCGCAAAATGCTGTAATAAGCATCTCGCCCATCAAGAAACAGTACCGCTCCTGATTGCCTGTGATGGGTTAGCAGCTGAACATAAGATCGAATGTACTGACCGGGAAGGCCGATGCCCAGCTTTTTCCGCGCACCGCACTGGCTTCGACAAGCCACAGCCTCCAAGGCTTCGATCAAAGTCTTTCTAACCGACTTCCCAATACCCTTGGCAGCAGCCTCGTACAGTGCAATGCTACGCCAACCTTGTACGGTCCCAGGTGGTTTTTGCGGTTTTGGTACCGCTACCGTTTGTGTTCCTACCCACAAGAACGGCCAATCTCCATTCAAGGCAGCTTTCAGAACAAGCGGCAGATGCACTCGTGCAGCCTCGTAAGGCGCAGCTCGGTACAATTCTGGCGGGAGTCCGGACACCCCAGCCGCTTTTTTGCAAGCCAATCGAGCGAATCCATCTGCAAGCCCTGCAAAAGTGGGAACTCCTTCCAACTTGTGACATCCTTGTTTCAATCTGAGCGCCCTTTGCTCAACGAAGTCTGTTGCTTTCATCTCCATCCCGTGTTCGGGCTTGGCAAAATGCCTTTCTAGAGCGTGCAACACATCAGACTTAGCTGCAACACAAGTGCCTTCGATGTGCAAGCAAGGAGCCACACCTGGCGGCTTGTATCTCCGCCCATACTTCATGAGGGAACTTGTCAGTCTCAGAAGCGCGCCCTGTCCTTGGCCCCTTGCCTGCTGTATGGCTTCCCTGGTTTGCTTCGCAACATCTCTGACATGAAGCTTTCTCAACTGGGCGCTCAAGCTTCGGATGACCAATCCAATCCTCGCCTCAGCAAACCGTGTTCTGCAGATACGCTGCCGCCAACATGAAGCATCACTTCCACTACCCGAGGCAGCAAAGCTATGGCCACCTAACTGTCTGCTGACATCCTTCCAACCTACCATGCACCGAGCAAGCAGCAATCGTTGCCGAAGCTGTTTGATTTTGCGCAGAAACCGTCTTGCGTGCCGTCTCATGCGCGTCACTTCCCACTGCTGCTCCGACACATGCATCTGTCTAGGACGCGCTAATGTCTTGACGAAATGGGTGCTAAGCCCTCGAAACAAATGTTGATTCAACACATGTAAATGCTCATCCGCAGAAACACCCCAAGCAACAAGTGGCGCAGTCAGGTGCAGGTCAGCAATTAGCTTTCGCCCTTTCTCAGTCATCATCTTATCGGTGTCCCACCGCTGGGCACGAATCGAGCCAGTAGCTTCAGCGACCCAGCTCAAATCAACTTGCAAAGGCATGTGGTCGTGCCCTTCGTCAGTGAAACTGCAAGGGACCCCAACCGTTTGCGAAGCAATTCCAACAGGAAAAACGATATAGTCGATTTGCGAAGCCTTGCCTTGACCATTATGTCCTCCATCTCCGCGGATTGCGATGCGAAAATGACTCCCGCAAAGAGGAGGGCGACCACTTCCGCAAGCTCGACAGATCCGCCACCGGCCACCTCATCATCCTCTTCCCACTCTGGCGCCGAAGCACTGGTTGACCGGCATGCCAGCGTCTTCAGTCTGGGGGTGTCAGAAATGATCCCCACCGCGCCACCCGACGCGACGACAAGGCTTGGGTACTTCGCTGAGAGCACGGTTTGAATCAGCGTTTGCGTCTTCACCATGATCGCTAGCCCGGCGTTCCTCCCCTTGAGGGCTGCGTCCAAGGTTTCGTCGATCACGCCCGCCGCATCGACCGCCATGCCCGCCACTACTTTCTGGGCCTTGGGAGCACCGCCGGCCGATTCATACTCCTTCATCACCGCGTCGAGGACTTCTCGGACCGCCTTCGTTGATCGCCCCGACCCTAGCTCCACCTGCGCGTCGGGAGGCAAGGCCGACAACGCGGCCGAAGCGACCTCAGCGGCCGCCTTCGCTGCCGACCTCCACACAAGACTTGGCGTCGGCTTCACCGGCGTTCCTCCCTGCTCCGAGTGGTCGACGCACGAGCGGGCCGCCACCAGTGAGCCCGCCTGCCACGACGCGAAACACGCGGCGCTCTTATCAACCGTCTCTGGGCGTGTTTGGGTTTCCCCATCGTTCAACTCGGACACCGCCGTCAGCCATGGTGTCTGCGTCATCGTCAGCTTCTCGTCTTGGCCTTTCTTCAAGTGCACCCGCGATGGGCTCATTTCCGCGACAAGCATCCCCACCGCCGCGGCGGCTGCCGTCGCCGCGCGCGGGTGGGACTTATCCTTAGCCACCATGCGCGTACTTCAAGGCGATGACGGCCGCCTCCGTCAGCGCCGGTGGCTTCAAGTTGAACGCACCTGCGGATAGGGCAAGCGCCTCGCACATGCCCTTTGCGGCCATACCGGACAGCTCCACGCTTATCTTCGCGTCGGACTCCTTGGAGGTATCCAACCGTAGCGCTGGCCCCCCCCATGCCACCTTGACGTCGTGAGCTTTCCCGAACGCTGTTTTCGATCTTCCGCCGTGTTGCGCGCTCTCCGTCACCGATTGCTTGGGAGTGGCTGTCGTTACGAGCTCACCCATCGCAGCCTTTCTTGAATCCTTCCTGCCGCCGGCTGACAGGGCGTCAACTCTCCCATCTCTTGGAGAACGCCCCATCTCCTCCAGCTCTTTGGCGACAGCTCGCCTCAGAATGTCGCCTGTCGTCGCACCGACACCGACCCCGACCACAGTCTGACGCGAGGAGTGAGGTTGAATGTCAGGCCTCATTTCAGGCGATCCCTGCTCGTTCGACCGTGGCGTTGACACCCCGCCCTCCCAAAGGGTCCACAGTTTGCTTGACCGGCGGGGCTAGAGGCTGCTGCGTGGGGGGCGGCTCGGCAGGAAGTCCACGCATGTTCAGGGCACCCGCAAGGCCATGTGCAGCCTTTTCGGGGGGGTCTGTCAAATCCGAGAGCGGCTTCCTTGCCTTCAACAGGGACGAAGCGTCGTATCCTGAGGACGCGCCCTGGGCGACTTTGTCGTGCGCCCTCCTCAACTGGGAAGCGTCAACTCCCGCCGAGTATGCGTGGTGATCCAGGATGGTGCCCCATCGATCAAGCGCCTCGCCCGTCCTCTCTTTTGCCTCAGCCGAAGCCGTCTTTCTCGACTTCGACCGCGATGCCGCGGGAGGGTCGTGGGCCGGGGCCACCGGCGTCTTACTCGGCACGAAGGTCAGGTCGTCTGCCTCATCGTCCATCATGGGCTTGAAATGGAGGCCCTCAGGTGACGGGAGGCGAGGGCTCCGGCCTGATCGCGCTCAAGAACACTTCTTGCTTGTTCTTTTTCTTTCTTCAGCCAAAATGGCTACGGGGGTCAATTTAAGTTACCATAATAAAGAAACCACATACTACTACTACTACTTATTTGCTATAGATCCCTATAATGGTAACTTAAAAACTAAATCCCTGAACACAAACCAGCCTGATTAAGGATCCCGTGACAGGAACTCCAGCTAGCTTGGTTCCCCAGCGATCCCCTTTATTAAGGCAAGATGAAGACGTCATCATTTTTATTATGGCGCCTACATTTACATCCAGCCCATATATCATAAGAAATGTGCTTGATACCTCGTTAACACCTTGTTACAACCCTATAACACCCCAAAGTATCTGTAAAACATGATAAAACCTTGTAAACACCCACCTCTGCGTCACCACCGCGGCTGCAGCGCTGCAAGCGGCGGAAGTGTCGCCTTACGAACGTCCACGGGAGTTGGGTTACTGTCGGGGTTTGTAGTCTCAGATTGGGTCCGACGATGTTCGTAAGGTATTTGCCGGGTTCTGTATATCTGATTGGGCCCTGTGGCCCAAACAACCGACCCTTTTAAAGAATTGTATATAGAAACCCTAATAAGGAACCCCAACAGGGTAGGATTTTTCGGCTACCGGTAGGGCTTAGGGGTTTTGGGTTTTGGGGGTTTGGGGCTTTTGTCCGACGGGCTTGGCTGAAGCCGAGGACATCAGGCTTCGTCCCCAAACTGGGCTTTTAAGTAACCAGGGAGAAGAAAGTATAAAATTTTATTTCATAATGGTTCCCTTAAGAAAAAAAGTATTAAAGTATGGTACTCCTAAGCCCAGGAATAATCCCATTCCCGCCTCAAGAACGGCAGTATATGGGAGTTTCCGGAAGTTAAGGGTACCTTATTTTGGTGCCCTTATAATAAGGATCCTACTATTTAGGGTACTATATTAGGATCCCCTATTTTCGGAAACCCCCAGATTAAGGAATTCACAAGATAGTATTGGTAATTGTTCAGGCCCCTTTAGTACACCAAGCCTTCCAAGCTGAACCCTTGCCTTCTCGGAAAAACAGCCTTTGACAAAACCCAGCAACTCCGTCTACAAACCCTGAACCCGCTGTAGAACCTACAGGAACCTTGGCATGAACCCTGAAACCCCAAACCCTGAAGCCCTTGTAGACCGCAAGGCTTTAAGTCCGAGAGAATCAGCCCACATCCATCCTAAATCCGAAACCGAAATCCTTAACCCGAACTATGTAGGCCCCCCAACTTCGACAGATCCTATGTCCCAGAACCCCGAACCCACCTTACTGAAAGCGCTTTCGCAAATCCTTTAGCATTTGCAGCCCTCTCAGACCCGTAATTCGACTAACCCCAGGCCTCAAACGCTAAAACACGAGTGCCCCAAGCCCTAGAACCTTCAGTCTCAAGAATCTCGGTTAAGGAATCTGGTTTAAGTTAGGGGTTAGGGGTTAGGGTTTAGGGTTGCCACAATAAGGAAATCCAAGTAATTATTCACTATCGATCCCGTAACTTGAGTTATCGAATATCGTCGGTCCAAAGCTCAAACAGTCTAAGCCTTAGAGTATAGGGTTTTAGGCTTCTACCTTAGCGTTTAGGGTTTATAGGGTTCTAAACCCCAAACGGCACACCATTGGCGACCCCGCAGTCGGGCCCGCTCCGGTTGTTACTCTGGCATGTGTTTTGGGTACCTTACTTTAATCGTCCAAAAAGATACAATAAATATGCCATACTATAATAGTATCATACAGTATCACATCATATGATATATACGATATGATATCATATGATGCAATATGAGCAACCCGTGCTTTCCCATGCCCCCGATCCACAGAACAGTTCCGGGCTCGGCCTTGGGACGTTCCGTCGCCAAGCCGTGCTTGCGGCTTTAGCCGCGATGCCTCAAAGCAGACACCCTTACTCGGCCCGAAACAGTCAAAGACTCCTACCCAGTCCTTGAATCCTAAACCCTAAACACTACACCTGAACTTTGAAACGCTTTTAGTTTTGTTGGTGCTACAGTTAGCGCACGAACCTGCAATCGTGGCATTGATACTATTGCCATCTTACTCTTCTTGTGCTGTTGTTGCGACCCCAAACCCTAGACTCTTCGGGTTGGGGTTTTGGTTCTGTCGCGTTTAGAAAGGTTTCCTATTGCGCCTTAAGCCGTCTTGCAAAAGAGTTGCCAGAATGTTTTCCCAAGATAACCTCAGCCGTTTGGGGTTACTTGGAGGTTAATTGGACTTAGCAATTTCATTTATAGCTATAAGTCCCTTAACTGGGGTTATGGTTAATTATCAGTATAGTATAGTTACCGTATTTATAACCCCAGTTCCAAAATCCCATGAACCGTTAAGTAGGGTGGGTTCTAGACTCAGTTCAAGGTTGAGGGAGCAATCAAGGGAGCTTCACAGAAGAAGCAAGAGGGTTCCTTCATGGTAGAGAATAATAGGCCATTAGGGCGCTTTGGGTGCTAGGTCTTCAAGTGCCTACCGCAGCATCGCAGCATAAGGTAATAGAAAGTCCTGAGTAATTAGAATCGGGCTTTGGGGGTCCATCATACTCGACGTAAAATAAGGAACCCGACCATTAGGAATTGGTCAAGCCTGTAAGTCTACATCGTTTGATCAAAACACTTGTCCCCAAAAACGAGGTGAGTTCCATTCTTGATTCGGATCTTTTTACTACCAGCTGAACACATGCTGTATTAGGGATTTAGGGCTTCAGGTTTGGGGTTCAGGAGCTTAGCGGAGTGGTCCCTAGTCGAAAAAAGATTTAAAGCAACCGCCTCATTGAATAGAACAGGCTTCAGGCACAACGAAGGATGAATTTTACACCATAAGCCGTAAGCCTCGATTCAAAACCCTACACCCTCAAGCAGCAAGGGAGGGTCATTTCCCAGTTCATATCACCTCACACCCCTATACCCCCCCCTACGCTTTTACACCATTTCTGAAGCCACCTGCTATTCCAAACCTTATACCAAAACCCCTAAACCATAACTATCACCCAAATACTTTACCTTACCCATAATATAACCATTATCCTAACGATGAACTGGGAAATGATAAAGCCTACAACCTTCCAAAGCCTAACATCCCACCTAATCCAAAAACCT
>BGNK01003322.1:66851-77478 GCA_003297005.1 Symbiodinium sp. clade A Y106 | reverse complement strand
CCCCCCCCGCGCCACAAACACCATCCTTCCCTGGCCAAGTCCGTGTCTGCGGCATCTGAGGCACTGCTTAACCTGCGTCTGGTTCGCTGCCGGAAACTATCCAGGTCGACCCATGGCCGCGAAAAGATCCGGGCTCCTCCATGGGTGTTGGTCAGGTCTTGACGGGATAGATTGAGTCGTAAAAGTCGTCGTCTTCCGTAGGTCTCCTGAGTATTCGCATTGCAGACCGTAGTCTGGCTATGCAGGCTTGGCAGGATCTATGTCAGAGGAAGGCCAGGCACCCCCAACAGGATGCTTCAGACGGAGATATGTCGTCCGGGCTGTTCTGTTCCGGGCTTTGTTGCTTCAGGGTTTATGGCAGGAGACTGTTGGGCCGGGGACTACCCGGCTACCCTAGAACCCGAGAGATGTTTAGGGTTTCCAGGGCTTGAAGGCCTCGAAGCTCAAGTCACATAGGAGCTTTCAGAGCTAGAGGATCTGTTCCTTGGCTTTATGTTGCTAGCATAAGCCCTCCACTAAGAAAGCATTTCGTTTCTGCAGGCCGATAGGCTGGGGTAATTAGTTTCTCGTGTTGGTTTAGGTTTTCCACTCAACGCGTCACAAGGTGGTTAGAAATGGATTGGTACAACCAAGATGTGGGGGCTTTAGAGATGAGGGTTAAGGGTTTCAAGGGCTCGATTTGAGGTATCAACGACCGCCTAAGCACTGAGTGGTCAACCGATCCTGAATGCCACTGTAGAAACACACCCCATTGAGTAGTTTCGTTTGCTCCGAGGTTTGGTGTATGGAAACCCTAAAGCATAAACCTGTTGGAGATTAGCGCTCCGAGGTTGGGTGTACAGCAGAGGGATGGAGGAGGACAGCCACTGGGCGCAGATGACTGGAAGCGCTTGCTGTCCCAGCGTTCTTGTTGTAGCAAGATCTTTGCTTTGAGCCTTGATGTGCAGGAAAGCGGAGGGAAGCCGTAAACAGCATCGGGGTTTCTGTACTGACGACGACCACTCTCATTCCCCACTCACGACGACCACGACTGCTTCTGCTACCACTCGTATAAATTACCACTACCACTACCACGACGATGAAGACGATGACAACGACGACTACTGCTCCCACGAGTACGCACCACTACCAGTGTTGTTGCTGTACAATCTGCAGTTGCTGTACTTCTCCGAGGCCCTGAGATACAACCGCGAATCCAAAACCCGAAACACCAAACCCGAGGCGTAAAAGGCTTTAAACCCTGAGTTCCACACCCTGAAGCCCCCTTTTTTGTCGATTCTTTTCGACCCTGAGACGCCCTCGCCCCCTAAACCCAGGCTGGGACAATCAGTACCGAATCAGCCTGGAGTGGGCTATGGCCCGCCTCCCCCCTTCACGGATGACCGAGTACCTCAGCGTGAGACTGCAAAGGCTTTGGGCATTGGATTGCGAGGTTTCGGTTTGGTTGTCCATGGTTTGAGACTGTTGGAGTCCAAGCTGGAATCACCAACTGCTACCACCCTAGATGTCGGAACAGCCTGAAGTCAGAAGCCTCATAGGCTCCAACAACCGCAAGCCCTAGTAACGCGGCCGTCCTCCCGCCTCGCAGTTATCGTCCGGCCGAGGAACATGCAACTCGAATCTTCCACAGAGAAGATGGTCTCCCTGTGTCTTGGTCTCGCAGATTGCGGGCTTAAAGGTGGTAGTGTAGTTGTCTGAAGACGTTCCCCTATTTCTCACCCTTCTCTCATCATGCTTGAATTATAGTCATTCGCATTGCTCTTGCCCCTCTAGCTGCACTTTTGTGGTTAAGGAAGTGAATCGAAGTTAAGCTAAACAGATAAAGCTTTCGCAGTAAACTGCATTCAATATCAAGATGGAGATTTTGGGAAGGAGGCGTTTTCGTGACTTGAGGTCCAGGGTGGCTGATTCATGCCTTTAGTTTTGTGGAGTCGTGCTTGGAGATTGTGTCTTATGGTGTTGGGTGTAGGCCTGATGCATCACTTTCTTTTCTGAAGGGGTCATCAGATCAATCAGGCATCCAGATTGAAAGGGGTTGGGACCTCCTGTTGGAGGTCCCGGGCTTCGTAGGTGCTAAGGCGATTTTGCAGCTGTAAGCAATTACGATGAGGATCATGGGTAGTTGTACGTAGGTGTGGGTTAGGGCTAGTGTACCCTAGATCTGGGTTAGGGCTATGTGTACCCTGACTTCCGATGTAAGCGGAATTCGGAATACGGCGAGCTACTTACTCTCATCATGTTGGGATGCAGCGCAACATGCGCGAAACCAGCACCAGAGTGGCATCGCAGTGTGACCGAGCTGTGACATCGAACCTTGGGCACTTGCTGGTCGTGTTCTTCGGGCCTTCGGGGTTACAAGCATCTTGAAGGTGAGTCCAAGCTAAACCCCCGCAGACGCAGCTTTGTAGGATGGGGACCGGGCTGACCATGCTCTTCGGGTCAATCTTCACCTCCATCGTCACCAACGAAGCTCGTTGAAGATTTCGGGCTTTGGGCTTGAAGGGCCTGAGGGTCTTGGTCTTTGGACTTGAGGGTTGAGGGCTTGTTAGGGTATCTTTTATCTTACTGGGTCAGGAGCGGAGGGGGTCGGGGGGTCGGGGTCTGAGCCTGAGGCCTAAGGGCCTAAACCCGTAACGCCGTAACGCCAGCTCCAAAGATTTAAACCTCCTGCATGCCGAGGAGTTCTGGGGATGGTCTCTGCATCCGAGGAGGATGATAGAATCCCAACATAGAACCCACAAGTGTTTGGGGTCTTGGATGCTCCATGCCACAGTCCAGGCGCCGCATGAAACCAAGTGCGGAAGCCGGCAGTTCATGAATGCAAAATGAAATTTGGTTATCGGATTTTGACATCTATAGATCCGGCCATGAAGCTCAAGCCCACATAGACCCACGAATACCAGTGTCGAGAAACACAGAATCACGCAGCATCCACGCAAGCGATGCCGCCAGAGCTAAGGACATCTCAGACATTCGTCGCCAGCGAAGGCAGCAAAGAGAAGCTGAGTACCAGGCAGAGCAGGAGAAAACAACGAAGGAAACGCTCATCATAGAAAGATTCAAAACAGTTATGACGTTGATATTCGCAGTGGAGCTTTTGCAGGTCTTAGACCATACGAATACTGGCAACAAGAAGTGCGACCGTGGTATTGGTATTGATGCTGGTGATGGTACCAAAGACAATAGCATACTGTTGGTACTACTTAGATATTTATGATATTTGTGAGTACTGGATTGTGAGTTTAACGTTTACTGGTATCGTATTTATTTCAGGCTTCGGCTTGGGTTTTCTGAAACAGCCTGAAATCCCAATCATTGGGGTTTGAGGGTTCGCGAAAGACGGTTCAATGATGAAGAGTTCTCGGACTTTGGGATTTCAGGAACTTGGGATGGCAGAGTACAGTTTCGGCTCTCGTGCTTTCGGGCTTCGGTGTCTAGGCTTTCGGACGAAACTAGAGACTTGGGTTTGCGTAGGTTCCGTTTTCAGCAACTTGGAAGCGAAAAAGCATGCCTTTGCAAGAATCTTGGGACATGCTAAATAGAGGGTTCCACCACATCGGGGTACCCAGAACCTCAAGTATGACATATGCTACGCTCATGATGCTCCAACTAAGCTCCGTTTAGGGCAGAAAAGCTGGACGCCGAGTGAAAGTTCGTAACAATCGCAGCAGCAAGCCGTCAGCCCCGGTCCAGGTGTCCGACTACTTGGGTATGAATCCCGTAAGCCGGGACTTACAGGTGCAGCTCAGTGCGTACTTGCCCTTAGGCAGCTTTATGAAGTGTTCCAGTTTCCTTGGAGGGCCGCAAACTTGTCATCCTGGAGGCTCCGCTTCGTTCCAAATTTTCGGCGGTGCAGTGCGGGGCATCTGGATTTGTTGGCTTGGGCTCTTTGCCGGACTTGGATAGGGTTTTGGAGTGTGCCATCCTTGTACTCCTGGTAGTTCTCTAAATTAGGGCCAACAATAATTAGTGTCCTTTTAAATGGGGTGCCGTTCTGTTTCGGGGACTTAGCAAAGTACCCTACTTCAATAGTTCTCCATTTCGAACCCTGAAACTGATCCATAATTCTGCAAAGCACCCTTTTTGGAGGCTTTGTTGACCGGTGTTGAACCAACGACTAAACATACATGGGAACCATTATTTCGTTAGTTAGTGAGGCATTCCTTGTAACAGTAGCCGCTGAAGTCCTGCTTAAACCCTAAACCCTAAGCCGTCTTTGCCAAGGCAAAGGAACTTTGTCTAAACCCTAACCCTAAACCCAGCACCCTAAGGCCCTAAGCCGTCTTTGCCAAGGCAACGGAACAGAATGAGGATACAAAGGCCTTCCAAGAAGGAAATGAGACACCCGGCCGCTTCAGGGGCTTCCGGATGTTAAAATGGAAGTTTCGGTTCCAAGACTTTTGGGGTATAGGGTAGTACTATTATAGAAAAAGGTTGTATTACATATCATAGTAGATTCTACAGTGTACTTTGTGGATTAGTAGAGTATATCCTAGTATATGACAGCAGGTATAATAGTGTATGATAGTCATTTTTAGGTTTTATAGTATGCTGTAGTATATCCTAGCAGATGATACTGGTTGTTCTCAACTGTTGCTGGCTCCGGTCTCAGACGCGAGATGGTAGGAGCTTCTAACTTAAACCTATATAGTACTAATGCTGATGATAACAATATTGCTACTAATAACCAAAAGAATAACTAATACCAGCAACATTACTAATACTAGTAATAGCAACTCCTCAAGGCCTTAAACCGTACAACCCTCACATGGATTGATTATGGGGGGGGGGTGGCGGGGTACTGGATTTATCCCCCAAAAGAGCTCGCCCCTTCAACCCTTCTTAACCCCCAAGGCCCTAAAGCAGTAGCGGCTCTGCGGCTCCCAGGAGCGGTGCTCCCTCAGTTTTTGTATCGCGAGCTCTGTCGCGAAGCTCTTGGGCCCATCTTCGCTGACCACCGTTTCCTCGAGAATCTGCTCAGAAAGCTGGGGCCTAAGATCTTCGGCTCTCTTGTAGCGCTTCATTATTGTAAGCTGGTACAGGCGTCGTCTTTCGGATGTCACAGGGCTTTTTGGAGTGAGCAGCCTGCGTTTTATGGGGTTGTTGAAACGCAATTCATACAGTCGGTGCCCGTGGCAGATCAGGGTGGCCTATTTCCTGAAGCTTATAGGGCAACCAAGGCCTGTGGCAGGTCTCTGGTCGTGAGTGTTCGGTTTGTGCCGCAGTTTCTGTTCCATTTCTGGTGGTTGCTTTATTGGCTGTGGGCATGGCACTCCACTCCACGATCCGAGGATTACTGTATGGTTTGTTGCCGACCGCCCAATGTTTTGAAGATTCCTTTGTGTGGTGTCGATTTTGCTAAGGTGCTGTTGCATTCTGTGAGCATGGCACGCAGTTCATGATATTGTCGGCCCGTGCTCTCCCGCATCTGTTCGTTCTGCGTGCGAACGTTAGAGCCAATCGTATTGGTGTGCGCATTGCCGTGCTGTGCGCATGCCTGGCGTGGAGTCATCAGGCCTTCAGCTCGAGTTCTAGGCCAACAACCTCTAGCGTTTACCGGGAACACACGGGTCGGAGCTTGAGCAAGCCTGTTCCAAACGATCAGCCGGAGTTCGGAGCAGAACCTTCGCGCAGTGAGAAAGTACTCATACGTCGCCTATCAGAGGCCGGCAAGCGGGGCCATTGGATGGACGTGAAAAAGCTGTTCAGCAATTATTCAGGATACTCAGCTCCAGTCTACAATGCAGCAACGCAAGCGGCCTACCCGTGTGGCAAATACAAAGAGGGAGGCAAGATATTCCAGAGCTTGCGAATGCAAGAAGCGGTGCTACGCCTGTCACTCTGCACCTCGGAGTCAAGGTTTTTGGCAAGCTGCGAATGTGTGAAGAGGTCGACCAAATCTGGCAGGAAATCAAGGAGAAGGGCTGGGTAGATGAAATCAGGGCAGCCGGGCGTATTGATGCAGACGCAGAAATGGGTGATCTTGTCTGCGCTGCGGAGATTCTCGACTACATGCATAAGCTGTCCCTGGAAGTGGACATAAACCATTACAACTCTGCAATGAATGCCTGCAAGAACGCGAAGCCTCCAAGTCGTTCAGCTGCTATGTACTTGTACAAGCAGCTGAATGAGACAGGTTTGAAGCCAACCGAATCTACTTTGAGCATCCTGATGGGTGCCCACACGTATGCCCCCTTAAGCATTATTCTGGACATTCGGGAACAATTACTTGCGCAGGGTTACAAGCAGATACATACTTCGCTGAGAGCTACATCCGTGCGTTGCTCCAGGGGGAGCACATTCCGACCAACTCGAGGAAGCTCGTAGCTTTTCTTCGCGATACAGATGCAGACAGACTGCGGGAAGTCCGGCTGGCTCTGGAGGGTTCCGAAAGCAAGACAACAATGTCATGACACCGCTGTGTCTGCGCATTGATGCCGCATTGCGAAAATCCTGAACCTAAAGTTTCATGTCCTGCCAGATTGCTGCCAGAAGCTTAGCAGCCCGGAGGCCTCTCACTCGGTTGGAACCGGTACTCTTTGCAGTAGCACATCTGAAGCGTGTGCTTGTGCAGTTGGCTTTCTTGTTTATGTAGTGTGGTCGGTGCATTCGGCCGAGAAAGGTGTACGAAGCGTCAGGGACTAGGCTTTGACCGGTTTGGGCTTTGGAGCTCGAGGGTTTGCTGGCTTAAGGGATTTGTAGGGTTTGGGCCTTTGGAGTTTAATATCCAAGTTGAAGTGGCGATGGGTGAAGGACAAGGGGGTGATTGCTCGGAGGCCTCGTAAATCCTTAATCTGCCAAGGCACTCTGCACTGCAGTATGAGCTCTGTGCCAACTGCTTGGAAGAAGTGCGCGTGGTTCCGGAGGATGGGATCCGCTGGATTCCAAAATATTCCAGACGTCCAGTTGTATAGTATCCTGATGACAAATCACAAACAAGGATCGCCACCTTCGTACATGACAGTATCACAGTATCATATTGTTACTGTCACCCGAAACCCTAAGCCACCCTTACTAGCCCTAAAGCATCCCTGTCTAGCTTGAACCTGAGCCTTACGAATAGGAATAGGCACCACATCATCGACTCAAGAGCAGCGAGCCCTTTCGAGCGTTGGGGTTTCAGTCAGTAACAAGCAGTTAAAAGCCACGAATCAGGGCATGAAGAAGAACGACCATGACATGTTCGTAGTAAGGGCCGATCGAGAAAGAAGCAAAAGTGGCATTAAGATCCCCGAAGCCAAGGCCTTGAAACGTGAAAGGGATTCTGCTTGAACCTTGGAGCGCGACTTTCATCAAACTCCAGAAGCACTTCTGTGTCTCTTGTTTGGGTGGTCGAGCGTGTCTATGTGTATTTTAAGCTCAGTTTCAGCCTTAAAGTTGATAGAAAGTCCCGAGCTCCTGAAGTCAGGCTGTGAGGTTTCAAGCAACAAGCACCAGAAACCAGAGCCCCGGCACCAGAAACCCCACTTTGTCAGCCCCTGAAGCATGGGGTGTCCCTCCTAACAAGGCCGTTCTGTCCCGACAACTCTCCAGGAGACCATCTTCCATCCGGGCCCTATTTGCGAAAACATGCTGTTCCTCGCTAGCGGCCACATCCTGCTGCTGGACGCAGACGTGTTTTGTCAGGGGTCCCGAGCCATTTAAGGTACCCCCAAAACCATACGGCCACACGGTTTAGGTCCAAAGAGCCATTGGGTTTAGCATTTCCTCCTAGCCATGAACGACGGGCCGGGGGCAGGAGTTATTCGGGCCTTAGGGTTTCGGTTTGCTCAAAGAGATCGAAGTTTGCCTTGCGGCTGGCAGCTGCCTCTGAATCTATATTCTCTTTCAAAGCATCGTGCACCTATAAGCCCTTGACTACAGATCCAGCCCTGCACCAACATGAACGACATAAGCACAGGACCAATGAAGGATTCTCTAGGATGAACTTTGGTCCTTGTTTAAGTTGATCTGGGGATGTGGTCTCCCTCAAAGCCTACGCTTCACAGCCTTTCTTAACCCCCAACCCCGGCCCCCCCCCCCCCGGAAATAGTCCCTACTACAACCGGAACTCCCATACCACAACCAGAAGCCCGATACCACAACCAGAAACTGGACCCTACTACAACTGAGCAGTTATTTACCCAAAACAGGTCCCTAGTANATCCTAGCTCACGTGAAATCCCTGAAGAACTCAGTAATTAAGGGGTTGGGACAAGGGTTTACTCTCAAAGCGGTCTGTCGTTTAGGGTTTTACTCACTGAGGGCTCTTTGTCGTCTGGTCGTATGGGGCATGGGGCTGGCAATGACGGTGAGTATGAAGATGACGATGACGGTGAGTATGAAGATGACGATGACGATGAGCATGAAGAAGACGATGGCGATGATGATGCCGATGACGATNTATGAAGATGACGATGACGGTGAGTATGAAGATGACGATGACGATGAGCATGAAGAAGACGATGGCGATGATGATGCCGATGACGATGGCGATGATGAACAAGATGACGAATAAGATGAGGGTGATGATGAATATGACGATGGCGGTGACGAAGAAGATCACGACGAAGATAGCGATGACGATGGCGAGTAAGACACGAGTAAGACAATGGTGCTGCCGATGACGATGGCGATGATGAACAAGATGACGAATAAGATGACGGTGATGATGAATATGACAATGGGTCACTGTTTCCTTGCGGTGGTTCAGGGTTTAGGGTTTGGTGTNTATGTACCTTCACCGCCACCAAACACGGGTTTCACAAGTTTAAAGCCTTTGGGGTAGCAAACTTTCGGGTTTTACAGGTTTCAAGCCTTTGGGGTAGTAAACTTGCGGGTTTCACAGGTGTCAAGCCTTTGGGGGAGCGAAACGTTCGGTTTTACAGGTTTGGAGCTGCTAAATTTACGGGTTTCACAAGTTTAAAGCCTTTGGGGTAGCAAACTTTCGGATTTTACAGGTTTGAAGCTTTCGGGGTTTTACAGNGAAAATATGTTTGGACGTGCCAGTACGTGGGGGAAAGCATTCTGGTCGCGGTCCCGAATCCGTGGAAAGCCATGTGGGCCGTGGTCCAAAACCTTCCAGCATTTGATTGACGAATGCGGAGCGTGGTCTGGAATCCTGTAAGCACTTGGGGGAAGCCTTGGGCCGTGCCGTTTGCCCAAAACTACGTGCGAGCAGACGCTGGGGGACATGGCTCAAGGTAGGTTGCATTTGTAAACAGAACAGCATCACTAAATTTGAGATGCGAAGCGCAGAAAATGTTGGCAGGGCCAGCAAACTTCGCCGACCCAAAACTGCACAATCGGTGCTGACTCATCCAGGTTCCCCAGGCGCAGCCTGGGACGCCACCACTTCGGCAGCTATTATGTTTTCAAGCCCCAAGTACTGCTTCAAGAAGTAGGCGCTGAGCCCTTAAATGTAGCAGCGACGCTACATGTGGCTTCGCTGTAATTGGGTTGCGCGATGGAACTCAGAATACACGTCATTCATAATTATGGTGACCTCGAACTATAAATTATACACCATGTGCATATATACGTGTGGACAAAATAGATGCAGTGAGCTCTTGACGCGTTAGACCATGCACGCCATTGTGATTGGGCCATGGATGCTGTGAACTCACAACCCATCAACCATGCACGTCAATATCTGGCTGGGTCATGGATGCTGTGAACGCATGCATTAGACNACGCCATTGTGATTGGGCCATGGATGCTGTGAACTCACAACCCATCAACCATGCACGTCAATATCTGGCTGGGTCATGGATGCTGTGAACGCATGCATTAGACCATGCACATCATTATATTCTGTTTGGGCCATGGGTGCTGTGAACTCACAGCGCATTGCAAAGCATGTACGTCATGCCATGCATTATATATGTGGGTTATGGATACTATACATGGGAGTTCATGCTGCGTCAGACCATGGAACGTCATCATATAGGGTTGATGGATGCTGTGATAATATTAAAATGAATGCATTATGCCAGGGCCATGGATGCGCCAGGAGCCCGTGAACCCTGGACTTCACAAAGCGGGCCGAAGCAATCGGAACGATGAAGTCCAGTCTAAGCCCCGCATGGCTTGGGGCTCCCCGCCCTCAGCTCCCTCAGCGCCCGCCTCAGCCCAGAGAGCCCAATACCCTTTACAATTATAAGGAACATAGCTTATATATGACAATAAAGCCCTTTATAATTTAAGCCAAATTCCTTTATTGAGGGGTCTATTGCATGCATGGGCTCCGTGGGAGCGCCCTCAGCACCCTCGGCGCCCTCATGAGCAGCGCCCTCAGCACCCTCAGCGTTCTCCGCCCTCAGCTGAGGGCGCGGAGGGAGCTGAAGGCGCTGCGCTGTGAGGTCGCGGAGGGCGTGGAGCCCTCAGCTCAGCGCCCTCAGCGCCCTCCGCGCCCTCAGCGCCCTCAGCGCCCTCCGCACCCTCCGCACCCTCCGCGCCCTCACAGCGCCCTCAGCGCCTTCAGCGCCCTCTCAGAGCCCTCAGAGCCCTCAGCGCCTTCAGCGCCCTCAGCGCCCTCAGCGCTCTCCGCGCCCTCAGCGCCCTCCGCGACATCACACAGCGCGGTCAACACCCTGCGCCAGGAACATGTGCTCCAACTTTGGCACAGCATGCGCTCGGCCGGCGAAAA